>JAVIWC010006182.1:0-63678 GCA_031894815.1 Creontiades dilutus
CCACTTTCAGCCGTACCTGTTAGGGAAAGACTTCGAATTGGAGATGGATCACATGGCCCTGACCGCCGCATTGAGATTACAGGACCCCACGTCAAGGGTAGGACGATGGACGCTCCGTCTTTCAGAATATTCATTCACTCCTCGTTACAGGGCGGGAAGTCAAATGGGACACATGGACGGTCTGAGTCAGATGTACGCGGCTCCAATCACCCTGGATATCCCCGGGAAGCTCCTGAATTCAGCTCAAGAAATCGACCCCTGGGTGCAGGAGACGAGCCAGGGTGGAGGACCCCGATTACGCCAACGAAACGACATCTGGGAGACCAAAGTGATCATCGACGACCAGACCCAATGGGTACATCTCATACCCTCTACGCTACGTGAGTGGGTGCTGGCCAGCTGCAACGGAAATATGTTGGCAGGACACCCCGGAATGGAAGTTACTGAGAGGATAATCAGGAAGACAGGGTTTTGGCCCAAGATGACTCGGACCATCAGAGACTACCTACCGCGCTGTGAGCCCTGCCAACGGCGCAATACCCCTAGCGGATTGCAGGCCCCACTGCAGCGCCCACTGATCCCCTCCGAGCCCGGCGAGGTGGTGGAAATGTACTTTGTGGGACCCCTAAGAACGGAATATGGACTCCGTTACCTACTCACTGTGATAGATCACTTCTCCAAGTATGCCGAAGCATACATCGTGACTAACACTACAGCTGAAACCGTCGCCTGAATCCTGGTGAGAAAATACATACCCACCCACGGAGTTCTGCAGATCCTGGTGACCGACCGAGGAACCGCCTTCACATCAGAACTTATCAAAAAGTTATGTCAGGACTGGGGGATCAAGAAGATCCAGACAACGGCCTACCACCCGCAGGGCAATGGGGTGTGTGAACGCTCTCACAAGACCTTCGCCAACATTCTGGCCAAGCTGGTGCACCACATGAGAGCCTGGGAGCAATGGGTGCCTCTGGCCTTGGCCGGGTGTGGCCAATAAGGTAGCGCATCTGGAACCGGGCGAACAGGAACGGGTCACCCAAGTGTTAAACCGGTTCCGTCACGTTTTTAGCAAACCGGATAAGCGAGGTTGTCGCTTGCCCACAAAACACTACGTTGACACCCGCGACGCCCCCCTGTTCATACCCGGCCATATAGTGTCCCATACACTCTACGCCCCAAAGTCGAGAGACAACTCCAGGAGCTGCTCAGCAAGGGGGTTATCGTCCTGTCGGCCAGTCCTTGGTCCGCCCCGGTAGTGTTGGTCAAGAAAAAGACCCCCCCACAGGAGCCTCAGAAGTGGCGAATGTGTATCGACTACCAAGGGCTCAACAAGTTAACCAAGGCGGACGCCTATACCCTTTCCAATCTGCAGGAGACAGTCGCTCTTCTGGGAAAATGACGGTACTTCACGAAAATCGATTTGGTATCGGGGTACCACCAGATACCCATGCATCCTGTGTCAGCTGAAAAAACTGCGTTCCCTGTGCTCGGAAGACACTACAAATATCGGCGCATGGCTTTCGGACTAAGGAACGCCCCGGCCACCTTCCAACGAGCGATGAATAACGCCTTAGATGGACTAATCGGCAAGGATTGCTTGGTCTACTTGGACGACATCATCATATTCTCCGCCACCTTTGAGGCCCACGTGAAGAGTTTGACGAGAGTGTTGGCCCAACTTGCCGCTGTGCGGCTCTGCGCAAACCTGGATGAATGTGAATTTCTGAAAAAGGAAACTAGTCACTTGGGGCACGTCATCACCCCCGATGGAGTACACATTTAGGCTGACAGGTTGGAGGCAGTACGTAACTTCCCAGAACCCCGGAGCATCAAGCAGATCCAAGCCTTTCTGGGGCTGGCGGGTTTTTATCGCCGCTTCTTCCCCCGATTCTCCGAGTTATCCGCCCCTTTGACGCAGCTCCTTCGAAAAGGAGTGAAGTTTGAATGGACCGAAGCTCAGCAAACTGCTTTCGACGAACTCAAGGAGGCCCTGATGTCTAATCAGGTTTTAATCTACCCTGACTTTACCCAGAAATTTATTCTGGCCACGGACGCTTCGCAGACTGCATTGGTTGCGGTTCTTTCACAAAGAAAGGACGGCGACGAGCGGCCGGTGGCCTACACCAGCCGAAAACTGAATCCAGCGGAGACGCAGTATTTGACCACCGAGAAGGAGCTTTCGGCGGTGGTCTGGGGGGTTCGCCACTTTCAGCCGTACCTGTTAGGGAAAGACTTCGAATTGGAGATGGATCACATGGCCCTGACCGCCGCATTGAGATTACGGGACCCCATGTCAAGGGTAGGACAATGGACGCTCCGTCTTTAAGAATATTCGTTCACTCCTCGTTACAGGGCGGGAAGTCAAATGGGACACACGGACGGTCTGAGTCAGATGTACGCGGCTCCAATCACCCTGGATATCCCCGGGAAGCTCCTGAATTCAGCTCAAGAAATCGACCCCTGGGTGCAGGAGACGAGCCAGGGTGGAGGACCCCGATTACGCCAACGAAACAACATCTGGGAGACCAAAGTGATCATCGACGACCAGACCCAATGGGTACCCCTCATACCCTCTATGCTACGTAAGTGGGTGCTGGCCAGCTGCCACGGAAATATGTGGGCAGGACACCCCGGAATGGAAGTTACCGAAGAAGACATGCAATTTATGTAAATTTGGAATAGACAACCGAATTTCAAGACAACTACTTTGTGAATCCTCCTGGGCTGCTTGAAAACGTAAAGCGTTTGGGGGCTTTCACAGTCCTTCCCGACCTTGTTGGATGAGGACCTGTCCCGGAGTTCTGGGGTTTTCCTAGTTGAGATGGTGGCTTTGGCTCGCCGGAGTCAGCTTTTCTTTGGTTGGAATTGGTTTTAGGAGGGCTGGAGTCTTCAGACTTGTTCTCAATGTTTTCCGGGTGTTTTGGGGAAGCGACTGGAGGTTTTGGGGGGCTTCGAGTTGGTTTTGGGGGGCTTCGAGTTGGTTTGGGACCCTGGTGTTGTTCCAGAGGTGATGGCGACCTTGGTCTTATTGAGAGACGTACGACCTTAGTCTCCGGTTGATTAGGCTCTGATCTGCGATGGAATGGTCTCAGCCAAGACCTGTTTCGTCTGTAGGTCTTCCCACCAACATCTACGTCGTAAGATGACGGATTGATTTTCCGTTCGATCTCTCCCAATGACCATTTATCTTGCTTGCTGGAAGGCTTTACTAAGACGTCTTCTCCCACTTCGAGCTCTGGTAAGTTTTTGGCCCTAAGGTCATGGTGCATTTTGGCCCGTCGACGCTTGAGTTCTATGGACTCTGGTACTCCAGTGGCCACCTCGGGAGTGAGCAGCCTTGTGGCTATCGGTATGGTCGTTCTCGTTCGCCTGGACATAAGTCGCTGGACTGGACTCGCGTCGACACCCTCAGTAGGTACATTCCTCCACTCTAGAAGGGCTGCATAAAAGTCTGATCCTTCGTTTTCACACTTTTTTAGTAGAGTCTTCGCGATTTTCACAGCTGACTCGACTTTTCCGTTTGACCGACTGTACATGGGCGATGATGTCGAGTGCGAAAATTCCCATTCTCTTGAGAATGTGCTGAACTCTTGACCTACAAATTGAGGCGCGTTGTCTGATACCAGAAGATTAGGTATTCCATAGCGAGCAAACGTTTCTTTGCAGAATTTGATCAGTGAAGCTGCTGTAATGTCACTTAACTTTTTGAGCTCAAAAAAATCAGAGTATGCGTCAACTATGATCACGTATTTTCCCTTTTTGAAGTCAAATGTGTCGATGGCGACTCTTTCCCAGGGAAGCTCTGGGATTTTGTGTGACTTGAGTGGTGCTTTGGGTTGTTCTGTGGCTAATTCTTGACACGTTCTGCATGATCTGATCCTCTCTTTGAGTTCTGCACTCATGAACGGCCAGAATAGAGTTTCACGTGCTCTTCGCACTGAGGCATTCATTCCCAAGTGACACAAATGAATTTTTTTCATGAATTCGTCTCTCAAGGATTTCGGAATTACGATCTGGTTGCCGCGGAATATGACACCATCTTGTATTGCCATTTCGTCTTTGAATTCCCAGTAAGGATGTAGCGAGAGAGATAGTTTCTCCTTGTTTGCAGGCCAACCGTTTTTTATTGTGGAAGCCAGCATGCAGAGTGACTCGTCGAGTGCAGTGTGGGTTTTCACCTTTTGCAAACTCGACTGTAGGATGTTCGTGTTATCCGCTATACGCATGGACTCTAACTCGTGGTATATAGAGTCTTCTATGTGATACACCTCTTCGAGCTTAGCTTCAGTCCCTTCACTGAGGTGGAGGCGCGAGAGGACATCAGCTACGTGCATGTTCTTTCCTTTTATGTACTTGACATTAAGATCGTACCGCTGTAGTCTCAAGAGCATTCTCTGCAGGCGTATTGGTGCCTTCAGAAGGGGCTTCTTAAAGATACTTTCTAGCGGCTTATGGTCAGTGTGTGCAACAATGCCTTTGCCCCCAATCAGATATGATGCAAATCTATCACAAGCAAACAATATAGCTAAGCACTCCCTTTCAATGTTTGCCCAATTTCGCTCATTGGGGCTGAGGCTCCGGGAAGCGAATGCAATTGGGTGGTTGTCTTGCAGTAAGACACAACCGAGCCCACGGCTTGAACTGTCAGCTTGGATTACTACCGGCTTTGCTGGGTCGAAATATGCCAGGATAGGGGCAGCAATTGTCATTTCTTTTACAATATTCATTGCTTGTCTTTCCTGTGATCCGAACTTCCACTGAACATCTTTGCGCAGGAGCTGTCTGAGTGGTTCTGTGACGGCTGATAGGTGAGGGACAAATTTGGCCAGATACGTCACCAACCCTAAAAAGCTTTTGACCTCCTTCTCGTTCTCTGGGTATCTCATGTTCTGGATGGCTTTCACTTTGTCTGGGTCTGGTTTGATACCCTCGCTTGTGATCACGTGTCCCATGTATTTGACCTCGCGCATCTTGAGTTTAATTTTTTGCTTGTTGAATTTCAAATTCGCCTCTCTTGCCTTAGTGAGCAGCTCTTTCAGGGCTTGGTCGTGAGATGACGAAGCTTCCTCATCTGTGCTCCCAACACCAAGAACCAAGATGTCGTCCTGTACAATGATAATATTCTTGATCCCCCCAAAGATCTCGTGCAGCCGGCGTTGGTACTCGTCACCGCTCACCTTCAACCCAAATGGAAGGCGTAGCCATCGGAAACGACCAAATGGCGTCCAAAATGTTGTCAGTTTTGAACTCTCGCGGTCGAGCCGTAAATTCCAGAAGCCATCCTTTGTGTCCATGACACTAAATAGGCGGGCCTTTGTTAGCTCAGGAGTGATGCTTTCAAATGTTGGAGTTTCGAATTCACTCCTCTTCAGGGCTTGGTTTAGGTGGTGAGGATCTATACATAGCCTCAATTTCGTAGGCGTTTTCACAATCACAAGATTGCTGATCCAATCCGTGGGTCCTGTCTCTTTGGCAATTATGCCTTTGCGCTGTAACTCAGCTAGTTTCTTTTTTAATTCGCCCCGCAACGGAACTGCCACTCGGCGAGGTGTTTGCTTCACAGGTCTAAATGCTGGGTCGACGTGTAGCCTGCACGTGTCGCTCAGGCACCCCACGCCAGTGAAAACGTCCTGGAAGCCATCTATGATGCTCTGAGCTGAGCTATGTGTATCAAAATCTGCTCTGGTTGGCTGGATGCAGTTAACGGAGTTCAGCGTGACTAATCCCAACTTCTCGCACGTCCTTGCTGATAAGATTGGGAGGCGTTCCGATCCTTGCGTGCCTTCTACTACCTGGAACGTTAGTGGGATCACTGTGCCCTTATGCCTAGCGGTCAGGGTGATTTGTCCGAGGGGTGCAATCCTACCGCCTCCGAAGACCCGTAGGGCAGTGCTGGATTCTTCCAGTTGTGGGGGCGCCTCAAAAAGCTTAGAGAGTACTGCCTTTTCTAAAACATCCACCGTGGCCCCTGTATCCAATTGGCATTCCAGTGTTCTGAACCGTTTGGTCCCACTGACCAGGAAGGGTATCCTTGCCGACCAGATCTTCCCATTCCTAGCTGAGGCGACTGCTCCGATCTGCTCAATCACCAGGGCTTCCTCGTCACAGCTCAGCTCGCTGTCGCTGACGCCGGATGAGTCATCGTTGACAACACGTACGTGTTGACTCTTTGAATTCTGATATCGAGTGTGTTTCTTGCCTTTCTGGACCGAATTGCAAACAGACGAGAAATGATGCAGCTTATCACAAAGCGTACACGTTTTCCCATATGCCGGACAAACCTTCTTGTCGCGACGGTGGCGACCACCACAGTACCGGCAAGGGGACTTATCGCCCTTCTCCTGACCTCTATTGCGTTTCTGTTGACCATAGACCTTATTTATCGCCGAATCGACCTTGCCTTTCATAGCAGTTATGTGGGAGTCTGCCAACTCGTTTGCTCTGCATTTGTCTATTGCAATAGCAAGATCAAGCTTTGGGTCGCTGAGGAGTACCTTCTTTGTCTGCTCGCTGTGGATACCTATGACAAGTCTGTCCCTAATCATCTCATTCTCAAGACTTCCATACCCACAAGTTGCGACAAGCTTGCGCAGCCGGCTTATATATGCATCAACTGACTCGGCCTCCCCCTGTGTTGCAGACCCAAATATGAATCTCTCAAAAATCACATTTACTTTGGCTTCAAAACAACCGTCTAGCTCCTTAACTATACTATCAACTGAGGCCATTTTTGTGCTAGATAGCTTAAGGTTGGTGAGAACTTGCCTTGCCTCACGCCCCAGACATACCTTAAGTGTAGCCACTTGCTTTTCCGCTGACTGCTCGTTTAAGCCCGATGCGATGAGGTAATCACTCCATTCTGCCTTGAAAAAGTCCCAATTAGCCGCCTGATCGCCGCTGAGATCCATCTTGGCCGGTAAAGGAATTAAACTCTGTGCCATTCTCGCTGCGCACGTGGACTAGATTCGATCTTGACAACACCGGGGCTGTACCTACTGCACGGGAGAACGCTGCGGTTCCTTCCACACCAAATGTAAAGCTATACACAGATTACCCGGCGCCTACAAGTAACCTGACACCATGTTTCGTTCATGTATTTCGCTGTGATTACTAAAATAAGAACGGGGAAAGACTGAGAAGTGAAATTCAACGATAGTAATAGACACTATTGCCACAGTGCAGACTCTGCTACCACTCACTACCTAAGTGAGAAATAAACTTCACTTTTCTCAAAAGAGAAGTCAAAAACAAGGAAACAAAACGATACAAACAACTGAAAGGAAAAGAAAAATATAATGATGCGAAATAATAAAATAAAACGCCTGTCCTCGAGGGAAAAAGAGAAAAGAAAGAATCGTATGCTAAAGCAGCAAAAGAGTAATATAAATAAAAGAAAAAACAAACCTGAGCGATAGCTGAGAAAAAATGAAGAAAGTCTGAAGACAAATGGAATAGAAATAATAAGTTGACAAAAGTCGATTGATAGGGTTTTTTTGTGATTTTCCGAAGAAAGAAGGAGGGGGTTAATTTAACGAGCTACACAAGGTAAGAACAAGAAAAGAACAGTGAGGTTATTTGATTCTGAATTAATGAAGTTACTAATGTGAAAAGGTTATGGTATGGATATTAAATTGTTGGGTTATTGAATATGGATCAGATTGAGCATAGACTAATGGTGAAGTAACGGGGAGCCACACTAGCGACGCGTAATGATGGTGTGGCCAACGTTACACTCCCCCTCTTAAGCGGCGGCCAATCTGGGAAAGCAGATTGGTTGCGCTTTGAAGTTTTATTCGTCCAGCGCCCCCCCCCCCCCCCCACCAAGGCCCTTTCACTGTAATCATTCACAAATTGACAGACATAATCGCCGCTGCCTTGAAAAACGATTTGAAGGCTCTAAGCATGCTTCAGCATGTGGAAAACTACATCAAAGCCAATCCTGATGTCGTTATAATAGACCCATTTGAAAATGTGAGGAAGCTCCTCGATCGGTATCGCACGTATCGTGTGATCCATGACAGTGATCTGCACAAAATAGATGTGTTCACTCCTCCATTCGTTGATTTGACGTCTAGCGATCCTGGTGTCAATTTGGAGACTCTGAAAAGAGCTGGAGTCTGTTTCCCATTTGTATGTAAGCCCTTGGTAGCCAATGGCACAGATTGTCATAAAATGGCAATAGTTTTTAACGAGAAAGGACTAAAAGACTGTTTGTCCCCATACGTTGCTCACTCGTTCGTGAATCACGACGCAGTCCTCTACAAGCTATTCATTGTTGGGAATGAATATCATATTGTTGAGAGACCTTCGCTCAAAAATTTCTACCCTGACCCTGATCGCCAGACGATACATTTCAACAGTCATCACGTCTCAAAACCGGATTCTAGCTCGTCATTGAGCGTCTTGGATGAAAACGACGCTGGCGAAAACCACGCTCTGCTACCATGTAAGACAATAGCAAGTATTGCAGTCAAAACGATAGTAATAGACACTATTGCCACAGTGCAGACTCTGCTACCACTCACTACCTAAGTGAGTAATAAACTTCACTTTTCTCAAAAGAGAAGTCAAAAACAATTAAACAAAACGATACAAACAACTGAAAGGAAAAGAAAAATATAATGATGCGAAATAGTAAAATAAAACGCCTGTCCTCGAGGGAAAAAGAGAAAAGAAAGAATCGTATGCTAAAGCAGCAAAAGAGTAATATAAATAAAAGAAAAAACAAACCTGAGCGATAGCTGAGAAAAAATGAAGAAAGTCTGAAGACAAATGAAATAGAAATAATAAGTTGACAAAAGTCGATTGATAGGGTTTTTTGTGATTTTCCGAAGAAAGAAGGAGGGGGTTAATTTAACGAGCTACACAAGGTAAGAACGAGAAAAGAACAGTGAGGTTATTTGATTCTGAATTAATGAAGTTACTAATGTGAAAAGGTTATGGTATGGATATTAAATTGATGGGTTATTGAATATGGATCAGATTGAGCATAGACTAATGGTGAAGTAACGGGGAGCCACACTAGCGACGCGTAATGATGGCGTGGCCAACGTTTGTGCTAATGTATTCGCCTTATCAGGTAATATAAACCTCTTGTCATCGTCAAATGAGAGAGATTTTTTACAAATTTCTACGGTAGAAACTATATGATTTTTTGACTGTATAGAATTGAACTTTGTATAGACATCATTCTTGGAATATAAACAACGTTTATAATGATCGAGTGTTAATTCATCTTTAACGGACAATTTTTTAACACCTTTTGGTTTCTTTTTCGTTATATCACTATATGTAAAAGCATGCAATTTTGGTCGTAGTCCAACAAATTCCCTGATAGGTGTGCCTGCCGTCTCATCTTTCAATTTACCCAAAACTGTTCTATTGTGAGAGGAAAAACATTTATGAACAATTGGATAATCACTTAGGTCAAAGAGATCGGACATTGTAGTCAAATCCTCATATAAATCAAGCGTCTTAATTTCCCATATAAAGGAATCAGTATCT
This sequence comes from Creontiades dilutus, assembly GCA_031894815.1. Taxonomy (NCBI): domain Eukaryota; kingdom Metazoa; phylum Arthropoda; class Insecta; order Hemiptera; family Miridae; genus Creontiades; species Creontiades dilutus. Next base: position 9,508 of record JAVIWC010006182.1, read on the forward strand.
TGATAGCAGAGTTGCAACGAATCGGATCCGTATTTCTTTAGCATATGATTGTAGTGGATCTCATACATTAGAGCTTTAGACAATTCTAACACAGAAAATCCTACATAAATTGGTTTGTCAAAAAGGATTGTTTCCCGCTGTAAACAAACTGAAAAAAGATTTTCATCGTAAATGATTCTATCTTTAAATGTTGGTCTTTTAACTAATTTAAGTAATTTAGACTCAGTTGTAACGAGCCTAATGTCCACCCGATTACGTACACATTCCATCGTTTTACCAAAAACGGCATTGTTCATAAGTTTATAGTAATCTCTTTCAAAATCTGTGGTGGCCTTCTTTCGAAGCGACGTATTAAATTCTATATAACCAGCCAGCCGAATCGAATAACGCGGTGTATTTTCTTAAGAATTAAGCCCGCAGTCATGGCTTGTTTTAATATGGCAAAATGGACAACATAACGATTTTTATCGTTCAAATCTAAAATCAATTTTTCCACTTTAGAGTGTGCGGGGGAGGAATGGATGTAATTAGGAGGGCGTTTCCGTTCTGGCAGGTATGGAAAATCGTTGTTTCCGATGCAAATGTGGTGGATATATTATATCAACATCTAAAATATAGCCAAGTTCACTATGGATATTTGCAGAAAGCGCTTCAGAGTATTGATCGGGTTCTAACCATTCAAATCCATCAAAAGGTAGAGGCAAATCCATTGCAAAACCATATAAATTGTTTACATCAGCGTAAAATAAATAAGTATGTTCCTTAGCAGGGTTATACGTTTCAGGAATGTATGGATTATTTGCAACGGCGTGACGTTTTATACATGAAGTAATTCCACCTCTAATTCCAGATTCAATGCATTGCAACACGTCTATATCAGTCAAAATTTGTAGGCGGATTCTAGTCATTTTTAACATACATATCCATGCAAATCCTGGTAAAGTGAAGCTCCAAGCAGGATCTAAGCCATATTGTTTAAAGCTTATTTGTCGAAATAATTCGTAAACTTCCCACAAAAGGATTATATCCGTTTTCAAGTATAAAAGAGTGTATTGGAATAGATTTTCAATCTTAAAGTTGTCCCACACTGTTTTAGCATGTGTAAAGTCGATGTCGTAAATAATACGGATTAATGGGATGGTGAATTTAATGAAACAAACACCGATACGCACTGGAAATACTGAGCTTTTATTCTTTTGGAAAATAACTGAGGAGAGACGGAAGAAAATTTAAATATCACGGACGAACAAAAAACTACTGCGTAGTTCAAAGAAACCAAAAGTAAACTAAACTGGCGCGCAAGCGCTCAAACACATCCAAGGCGTCAAATGGAGTGACCGCTCAAGTTCAAATGTTCACGACATCCTCCCACCTTGAGTACGGATAATATAACTTCAAGTACTCAAGAAACTTCACAAATTACAATTCATACAAATAATCTCCTAATAAAGAAATTTCAATTTACACAATGCAATATCCCTAAGTCTCAACCTCCAAAAATTTCATTGATATCTCACAGGTAATTTTACTTTACGACCACACTTCGTCGTTATTTCCTTCTTTACGAATTTCTTGAGTTTAGGGCTATCTGGAGGAATCAGTAGCTGCAATTCAGCGACTGTCAGCTCAGAACGCCTATTTGGTGGGAAGACACCAGGCCTTGAGAGAGACAGTGTTTGATGACCTTGGAGCTGAAGTGGTTGAGGGGCTGAAACCTTTCATTTCTTCTGTGACGGGAGGCACTGCTCCGGCTATTATGGGAATTTCTCCAGTAATGAGGTCCATCACCCAATTGTACAAAGAGCTGAAGAGGTCAGTTGAGTCCCAGGAGGCAATAAAGAGTGCAGTGACACAGCAAATGGAGAGACCTGGGGGTCAGATGTATAGAGATTATGCGTCTGCTGTATCACAGTCCCAGGTCCCATCCGCAAGAGACAATCCAATGCAGTTGGACTCCCGGATTGATGAGGGAGAGTGGATAACGCCTGGTGGCCGAAGGACAAGAGCTCGCAGCCAAAAGGTGCAGCAGCAGAGTATAGCAGAGGCCAAGCGAGAGGTGCAGGTAACGCCTATAGCTGAGTTCAGGGCTGGGCTGCGTTTGAGACTGGCAGAGACGGGGGGCCCAAGTCCAGCAAGGCCATCAAACACAATTATTATTGAGTCTGATGATGGGTCTAGTGCAATGACGAAGTTGTCTGCAGCTCTTCGCCCCCAGTGAGCTGGGAGTTGGGGTGGAGGGTTTGAGACCCACAAGAGGAGGGGGGTGGTGCTGAGTGTTGGAACAGCAGCCGATGTGGCCAAGGTTCAGGAGAACTTAAAACTGAAAGAAGCCGGTTTATTGGTTAGAACTGCCCCCACCAAGCTCCCTAGGATGGTGATACATAATGTTCCCATCGAATGGAATAGCGATAGGGTGCTACAGGAACTGGTGGAAAATGATATAGTGGGCACTACTGAAGAGGAGAGAAAAAAGGGAATAATCCCAGTTTTTAAGGATGGGAGCAGATCCGGGACCACCATAAGCTGGGTTGTTGAGGTGACACCAGCGGTAAGAATGGGGCTTTTGAAGGCTGGGAGGGTTCTGCTGGATTGGTTCAGCTGTCGAGTGACTGACCATCTCCAGGTCACTAGATGTTACCAGTGTCAGGAGTACGGACACATTGCAAAAGCGTGTAGAAGGGAGAAGGTATGTGGCTGGTGTGCCGAGAAAGGCCATGGATACCGGGAGTGCCAGAATAAAGAAAGACCTCCCACTTGCTATCTTTGCAAAATGGTGAATGGTCCATCACAGCATGATGCTGGTGACAGCGCATGTCCACGGCTGAGGCGTGCTTTGGAGGCACAAGTGAGAGCCACAGACTATGGAAAGTGACAGCTAAGGTAACTTTCAAGCTGGTCCAACATAATATGAATCGGCAGATTTCTGTGGCTGACCAGTTGAGCCAGATTATGGCGGAATCAGCCGTTGCTGTTGCAGCTATTCAGGAACCACCCACAAGGAATGGCAAAGTAAGTGGATTCGGGCTGATGGCCCGTGTATACTCAAAGAATGTGGGGGTTCCTAGGGCAGCCATAGTAGTTGTGGATCCACTGTTGGACGTGTTGTACCACGAAGATCTCTCTTCGCAGGACGTGGTGGTAGTCTCTGTCAGCAAAGGCAGCACAAGGACCCTGGTTGTCAGCATCTATATACCCCCTCGAGAGGATTGGAACATCCATCTGGATTTAATGTCGACCGTAATGCAAAGATAAGGTGTTGATAGCTGGTGACTTCAACGCAGGGTCCCGCATGGGAGGCGGACCGGGCAGATCCAAGAGAAATGGGACGATGTTGCCATTTGGATGTTGTCACAAGATTTGAGGCTCATGAACGATCCTGGCATGGGCTGTACATTCCATGGACCTAGAGCTGATAAACACCCATCCATGCCAGTTTGGTTGTACTAGGGGAAGAAACACGGAAGATGCCATAACCACACTTAAAAAGCATATCCAAGCCTCATGATATCCGTGTTTGATGGTATTGTTGTTTGATATAGCAGGAGCATTCAACTCTCTGTGGTGGCCCCTGGTGTTGGAGAAGCTTAAGCTTTTGCAGGTGCCCAAGAATATATTTAACATACTGCGGAGCTACTTCAGTGACCAAGCAGCCGTTATGTACTGCCAGGCAGGAGAGACAAAGGTTGCAGTGACCCGTGGCTGTCCTCAGGGATCAGTGTTGGGGGCTGCAATGTGGAACCTCGTTTTTGCAGGGTTGCTCGTCAAGCTGCAAGAAAATGATTTTAAACCCGTGGCATATGTCGATGACCTGGCAGTGGTGATAGAGGCACGCAATCGGGCTGAAATGGTGCAGAGGGCAGAGGAGTGTGCAGCCATTGTGGAGAGGTGGTGCGAAGAGGCACATCTCAAAATGGCTGCAGATAAGACGCAAGCCTTGATGATAAAAGGACACAGAGATGCAAGGCACCCATTCAGATTTAACGTTGGCTCCCAGAGAATTCAAGGAGTAGCTGTTGCTCGATACCTGGGAGTGTTGTTAAATGCAAAACTCACACCAGACGCACATGTACAGGAGCTCTTCACAAAAGTTAGCTCTCTGGCGACAGGAATAAGGGGATTTGCTGGCCCAGATTGGGGAACACCATATCAGAATAGATTAAGGTATTATGTTTCGGTGTTTTTGCCTATAGTCACGTATGCGGCCTCAACATGGTGGGACAAGCCAAGCCAGAAAGTCCGCAACAGAGTTCTGTCCTTACAGCGTGGGATGCTGGTGTCTTTGACCGGAGCCTATAGGACCGCATCAACTCTGGCACTGCAGGTACTATCAGGGTGCATACCCCTCGATTTGTATCTGGATGCCCAAGTTGCTATCTGTGCCATAAAATGGCTTGGCAGGCTGAGTGTTCGTGTTCCTCCTGATCTAACACAGTATGTCAGCAGTAGCCTGCCGAAGGAGGACAGAATCAGAGCCATCGAGGAATGGTGCTATGGAGCTTGGCAGAGGAGGTGGGACAATGGAGAAACAGGTCGACTCACCCACAGCTTCTTCCCAGATGTTAGGCAGCGGAGAAGAACTGACAGCAACAATAGCAGTGTAGTGTCCAGGTTGGCTAATGAACAGGATGCGGAGGCGGAGCGAGTTGAGCACGGGATTGTTGTGATACTAGATTTAGGAACTTTATGTAGAAGGATAACAGGGGATGAGGAGGAAATTTTATATCAGTACTCCTCTCCTCCAGTATGTATGTTTGTTGTAGTTAATGGGGTGAGAATGGATGTGTGACTGATTAGTGTGAGGAAATCCACTGTGATACTAGTATAAGATCACTGTGATATTAGAATAGGTCTGTAGTTATATAGAGTTGTGTATGTGTTTGTCAGAATGGTAGTGTGGGGACCCTGCCGGCCCCTTGGGGGGGCAGCAAACCGGTAGGTTATTTAATCTTTATGATTTTTTATGTTCGGCATTCTATTAATTTTATTTTTTGTTAATTTCAAGGGCTGTAGGCCTCCCTGTGTTCTGAAACACCCACTGATATCGGGAAACCCTTCAAGACGGGTACCAGGGAGGCCATCCAAGGACGGGTGGGCTCGAGGGTGCCGGTCGGGGTTTTCCCCAGCTCCGCTGGCTAGTATGAATGTTCGTGTTTACTGGTTGTGAATGTATTTATTGTGTGTGTGGGACCTATATTGTAGTCGAGAATGAGCTGTGATACTATCTGTGATACATTAGTTTAGGAATCTAGTATGTAGGTAGAATCCGCGATAGACAGGGGAGGATATCCAGTACTCGCCCTGTCTCCGTCATCTGGCAGGAAGTATAAGATAAACTGAAATATGACATCCAATTATGGGAAGACCACAAGATATGAGAAGAGGTGGATTAGTACCTAGGAGTCATAAGCCGTCATAGTTGTCTCAGCCACAATGGCCATTTTAAAACGAGCCAAAGATGGGAAAACTGCAAGTTATATGAAGAGGCAGCAGAGTACCTAGGCTGAGGAACCTTTCCCCTCACAGATATCACTTGTAAAAGCAGCACCTCCACGAGGTCCATCATGGGCATGCTATTTAGCATGGCGAACGCTGCGTGAGGGGAAACGGTGGCCTGCCATGAACAAGATGAATGCTCACAATGAGAGAGTCGGAGTGAGGACTAGATATAAGAATGAAAGCCCTCCAAAAATGAAAGACTGGTTGTAAGGGGCCAAATATGGCCTATGATACAACCGTACCCACTCCAGACGCATGGCAGGTTAGGGATGGTTAGGGATGGTTTAAACCGGTAGGTTAATCAATCTTTATGATTTTTTATGTTTGGCATTCTATTAATTTCATTTTCTGTTAATTTCAAGGGCTGTAGGCCTCCCTGTGTTCTGAAACACCCACTGATATCGGGAAACCCTTCAAGACGGGTACCAGGGAGGCCATCCAAGGAAGGGTGGGCTCGAGGGTGCCGGTCAGGGTTTTCCCCAGCTCCGCTGGCTAGTATGAAAGTCCGTGTTTACTGGTTGTGAATGTATTTATTGTGTGTATGGGACCTATATTATAGTCGAGAGTGATCTGTGATACTATCTGTGATATATTAGGGAAAATCCGAGCCAAACCTGCTTTAACTCCGTTCTGCGAAGGAGGAAAAACTGCTGAGAGCATAGGTCAAGCCCTGCTCCAAACAGCCTTCCCCCCCGACAGCATAGTAGGAGACAGCGAGATCCACACCCAGCTACGCGGAAGCATGCAGGGAATAATAAGCCCCCCAGACCCGTCGCCGTGGAGCATGGATGAACTGAGAACAGCAGTAGCCGCACTCAAGCCCAACACTGCCCCTGGCATAGACGGAATTGAGGTGACCACCCTGCAAAGAGGCCTTCCAGCAATGGAAGAGTATCTGCTCCAACTCATGGAGGACTGCAGAGCCCTGGGATATTTCCCAACATCGTGGAAAAGAGCCAGGATAGCTGTATTCCCCAAGCAAGGTCGCCCCCTCAATGATCCATCTGCGTACAGATTAATCTCGCTGTTGTCCACGCTTGGTAAGACGCTTGAGAAACTTATTCTCCGAAGAGTATCTTCCAGCGAAGCTTCCCCTCCGCATGAGCAGCAATATGGAGCAGTGAAGGAAAAGTCAACTGTTGATGCCATTGTTGCTCTGCAAGAAGTAGTGAGAGAAAGCCCTGCCAAATATGTATTTGTGCTCCTATTTGACATACGCAAGGCCTTTGATAGGATGTGGTGGCCAGCAGTCATTAATTCCCTGCAGCTAGCAAACCTCCCGCCCAGTATGCTGAGCCTCCTTGGTAGTTTCTTAAACAATAGAGAGGCCTGTCTAGAAGATTATGGAGCAAGCTGCCACTCCAAAATTGAAATGGGTTGCCCACAGGGGTCAGTGCTTGGCCCATACTTATGGACCCAGCTGTTTAACGGCCTGCTGACCATATTGACCAGGAGGGAGTTCCCAGCCTTCGCATTTGTTGACGATTTGTCCATGCTCCTGTTAGCAAGAACCAAGGCTGAAATCGAAGCAATGGGCAAAACAGCGGTCGATTTGATCAGTAAATGGTGCGCAGATGTTAACCTTGAGCTGGCTGCAGAAAAAACGGTGTTATGCCAACTGAAAGGCAACCTTAATGAACGGAGCCCACCCACAATACGAATAAATGGAGAAACAATCAAATTGCATGCTAACCCAAAATACCTCGGAGTCCTGCTCAGTAAAAACTTCAACCCATCAGCCCACATCAAATATGCCAGCACAAAAGCTTTGAATAAATACAGCTGCATCAGGCCTGCAATGGGCGTGAAATGGGGTATATCTTACTGGTCCCGTAGGACAATGTATAAAGCCCTATTTGAGGCGGTAGCCTTGTACGCCTGCCCAGCATGGACAGCCGAAGCAAAGTCCCAACATTGGAGCGCGCTTGTAAGTGCACAGCGTAGTGCATTGATAATCATGACAAAAGCATATCGCACTACCTCCACCGAAGCTCTCCAAGTCTTGACGGGACAGATGCCAATGGATCTTAGAGCACGTAGCCGTGCTGCGGCATGGCTCCTTAGCCATGGGAAGAGCAGCCCCATCCCTGGATGTAGTGAACCTGAAGACACAGAGCGGTGGGCGCTGGCGGAGTGGCAAGAACGTTGGAATCGCAGCTCCAAAGGTCGACATACATACAAGCTGTGGCCAGACGTGATGCAGAGGCTCTCATGCAATTTGTGGAAATAAACCACTACATAGCCCAATTTGCCACCGGCCATGGTGATTTTGCAGAAAAACTCATGTATTTCAGAAGAAAATCATCTAATGAATGCAACAATTGCGGAGGCGTTGAAAATGTCGAGCACGTCTTTCTTCATTGCCCGAGTTACAGTGGTGCACGCACAAACTGGAGTGTGTCGATCGGAGAACCAGCCCTAGACAGCAATATCTGGCAGCACTCAGTCAAAACAAAAGCCAACATCACCGCTACAAAGAAATATATCCATCATATAATGGAAAAGAAGAAGTGGCCAGTTCCTCCCCAACGAGTGGGCTGCGCTCCTCCCCCATGTCCCGATGACGCAGCCTCCGCGAGGCCCATCCTGGGCACTGCTGGGAATGGCAGTGGCGAATAGCGTCGGGGGTTGAGTCGAGCACAACCGTCTGACAGAAAAGATTAAAAAGTTCTAAATCCCCTGCACAGCCAAAAAATGGCGTAGAAACAGGGAAGCAATGGTCTGACGGTTAGGGATGGTTAGGGATGGTTACCCCTCCGAAGTTTTGTGGAGGCATCCAAGCTGTTAACACAGTGTAAGTGTGCTCTCACCGTTTTGTGAAAATACTTAGGACATATTGTTTTTCTGGTTTCGATTTCTGGCAAGGACATTGATTCTTATTTGTTTTATTGGATTGTGGTGAAAATCAACGGAATTTTGGTGATTTTCAGCGCGATTCGGCGTTTTTTCGCGAGTATTGGGCTGTTAACCGGTGATAAGAAGTGAATACCGGTTTTATAGTTTCCTGGCTTTTCATCCTGACACTGGTGAGTGGATTACTCTTGTTTCAATATAATCAAGGCATATTGTAGGGATTTGCATGCAATAACCTCACAATCTAAGGAAATTTAAGTAAATTCGGAACTTTTTGGTGATAAGGATATTTTTCTTTGCACTAGTATCCACGAGAGGTGAAGAAGATTCACATTGGCTGTTCCATAGGGGCAATCCATACTGTTCTGGTTTGAGTTGGCTTTATTAGTCACTCTTTTGAGCTCTTGTTCCTCCACCCCTTTCTGCACCGTCATTTGTAGGGGCAGAATAGTAACCCGCCACATTTTTAGTTTTTCTTGTTAAATAGAGGTTGGGGTATGTAGATAGGTGCCAACTCTTTTTAGTTCTTGTGCTGGTGTGTTGAGGGGTTGCCTATCTTCTTTATTGAAGGGGCAGAAAGAATTTATTTGCATTTTTAGAGAATTCTCAACGTTTATTGGCTGGTCTTAGAGGATTATGATGGGGGATCACCCCAGTGAGCCTGGAGGTGATGATGTGAGCCATGTTCCGGACCCCTTCAAGCCCAGGAAATCACTCCAGAAATCCCCTCCTGGAATGAGTGCCTTCCAAATGCAGTCCAAACAGAAGCGGCAGAGGGACCGTGCTGATGTTGAGGATGAGGAGGATCCAAAGAGGACAGCCCAGGGTGGAGGTGTGGGACTGCAGTCAGTTGTAGAGTTGGTGGATATGGCCACAGGGCCATTGAGAATTGCTGCAGCCTACATCATTTCGCCGGAAAGCAAGCTCAATAAGGGACAGGTGGGCATATTAACCGGCTATCTGGAGGAATCAGTAGCTGCAATTCAGCGACTGTCAGCTCAGAATGCCTATTTGGTGGGAAGATGCCAGGCGTTGAGAGAGACAGTGTTGGAGGATCTTGGAGCTGAAGTGGTTGAGGGGCTGAAACCTTTCATTTCTTCTGTGCCGGGAGGCACTGCCCCGGCTATTGTGGGAATTTCCCCAGTAATGAGGTCCATCAGCCAATTGAACAAAGAGCTGAAGAGGTCAGTTGAGTCCCAGGAGGCAATAAAGAGTGCAGTGACACAGCAAATAGAGAGACCTGGGGGTCAGATGTATAGAGACTATGCGTCTGCTGTATCACAGTCCCAGGTCCCATCAGCAAGAGACAATCCAATGCAGTTGGACTCCCGGATTGAGGAGGGAGAGTGGATGACGCCTGGTGGCCAAAGGACAAGAGCTCGCAGCCAAAAGGTGCAGCAGCAGACTATAGCAGAGGCCAAGAGAGAGGTGCAGGTAACCCCTATAGCTGAGTTCAAGGCCGGGCTGCGTTTGAAACTGGCAGAGACGGGGGGCCCAAGTCCAGCAAGGCCATCGAACACAATTATTATTGAGTCTGATGATGGGTCTAGTGCAATGACGAAGTTGTCTGCAGCTCTTCGCCCCAGTGAGCTGGGAGTTGGGGTGGAGGGTTTGAGACCCACAAGAGGAGGGGGGGTGGTGCTGAATGTTGGAACAGCAGCCGAAGTGGCCAAGGTTCAGGAGAACCCAAAACTGAAAGAAGCTGGTTTATTGGTTAGAGCTGCCCCCACCAAGCTCCCTAGGATGGTGATACATAATGTTCCCATCGAATGGAATAGCGATAGGGTGCTACAGGAACTGGTGGAAAATGATATAGTGGGCACTACTGAAGAGGAGAGAAAAAAGGGAATAATCCCAGTTTTTAAGGATGGGAGCAGATCCGGGACCACCATAAGATGGGTTGTTGAGGTGACACCAGCGGTAAGAATGGGGCTTTTGAAGGCTGGGAGGGTTCTGCTGGATTGGTTCAGCTGTCGAGTGACTGACCATCTCCAGGTCACTAGATGTTACCAGTGTCAGGAGTACGAACATATTGCAAAAGCGTGTAGAAGGGAGAAGGTATGTGGCTGGTGTGCCGAGAAAGGCCATGGATACCGGGAGTGCCAGAATAAAGAAAGACCTCCCACTTGCTATCTTTGCAAAATGGTGAATGGTCCATCACAGCATGATGCTGGTGACAGCGCATGTCCACGGCTGAGGCGTGCTTTGGAGGCACAAGTGAGAGCCACAGACTATGGAAAGTGACGGCTGAGGTAACTTTCAAGCTGGTCCAGCATAATATGAATCGGCAGATTTCTGTGGCTGACCAGTTGAGCCAGATTATGGCGGAATCAGCCATCGCTGTTGCAGCAATTCAGGAACCACCCACAAGGAATGGCAAAGTAAGTGGATTCGGGCTGATGGCCCGTGTATACTCAAAGAATGTGGGGGTTCCTAGGCAGCCGTAGTTGTGGCGGATCCACTGTTGGATGTGTTGTACCACGAAGATCTCTCTTCGCAGGATGTGGTGGTAGTCTCTGTCAGCAAAGGCAGCACAAGGACCCTGGTTGTCAGCATCTATATACCCCCTCGAGAGGATTGGAACATCCATCTGGATTTAATGTCGACCGTAATGCAAAGATACAGAAACGAGAAGGTGTTGATAGCTGGTGACTTCAACGCAAAGGGTCCCGCATGGGGGTCGGACCGGGCAGATCCAAGAGGGGACGATGTTGCCATTTGGATGTTGTCACAAGATTTGAGGCTCATGAACGATCCTGGCATGGGCTGTACATTCCATGGACCTAGAGGTCAGTCATTTATTGACTTGACCATGGCGTCCTTGCCCCAGCTCAATTGGGTGAAGCAATGGAACCTGCAGTTTGCTACCACAAGTGACCATAGCGTAATAATAATGGAGGTATGCAATTTGGATGACCACCCACCACCAGTTGGCCCAGTGAGGTACAGTACTCGGCACTGCACATGGAGGGGTTTTAGGGCAGAATTGCATTCCCTGGCAGTGGATTATGCCAGAGCTTTGGATGAGATTGTGGACGTTGAAGAGTGTGCCCAATGCCTAGCTGAGATTATGGGGACCGCAGCGGAAAGGACACTTCCAAGGAGGGCTGGAAGTGGCCGCAGAAGCATGCCATGGTGGGACCATGAACTTGCGGAGGCGCAAAAAACTATGAAGAGATGGAGAAGAAAGTACCAGCGACGGAACAGAAGAGGGTTGCAGCCAGATGTGGAAGAGGCGAGGAAGATGTACCTGAAACATAAGAAAGATTTTAAAACATTAATAAGAAAGAAAAAGAGAGCATCCTGGAAAGAGTTTGTATTAGAGTCGATAGAGGAAAATCCCTGGGGATTAGCCTATCGTATAATGAGGAGAAAGGTAGCTCCTGACTTCGCACTTAGTGAAATATGTGTGAACGGCCAAAGAGCTGGGAATATGCAGGAGGCAGCTCGGATGTACCTTGATGAGGTGTTCCCCTCAGATAATGTCACAACAGATACAGAAGCTGAGAGGGAGAGACGAGTCGAGGCGATTCTCCCTCCAAACACGATGGACGCTGAACCCTGGGCAATGGAAGACCTTAAGAGGGCTGTAGCCTCTTTTGGGAGAAGAAAGGCTCCTGGAGTGGATGGTACGGACATGGCCATGGTGAAGGAGGCGCCAGCACTGTACCATGAGCTGTTACTGTTATTGTTCAATCACGTTCTTCGTGAGGGGTGTTTTCCAAGGATGTGGAAAATTGCAAATATCAAGGCCCTGACAAAGGCAGGAGACCGAGACAGAACAAACTGCAATAGTTACCGCCCTGTCAGTCTCCTCCCTGTGGAGGGAAAGATCCTTGAGAAAATGATAGCCTTTAGAATAGAACCGATGCTGCTAACAAATACCCATCCATGCCAGTTTGGCTGTACAAAAGGAAGAAACACGGAAGATGCCATAACCACACTTAAAAAGCATATCCAAGCCTCACGATATCCGTGTTTGATGGCATTGTTGTTTGACATAGCAGGAGCATTCAACTCTCTGTGGTGGCCCCTGGTGTTGGAGAAGCTTAAACTTTTGCAGGTGCCCAAGAATATATTTAACATACTGCGTAGCTACTTCAGTGACCGAGCAGCCGTTATGTACTGCCAGGCAGGAGAGACAAAGGTTGCAGTGACCCGTGGCTGTCCTCAGGGATCAGTGTTGGGGGCTGCAATGTGGAACCTGGTCTTTGCAGGGCTGCTAGTCAAGTTGCAAGAAAATGATTTTAAACCAGTGGCATATGTCGACGACCTGGCAGTGGTGATAGAGGCACGCAATCGGGCAGAAATGGTGCAGAGGGCTGAGCAGTGTGCAGCCATTGTGGAGAGGTGGTGTAACGAGGCGCATCTCAAAATGGCTGCAGATAAGACGCAGGCCTTGATGATAAAAGGACACGGAGATGCAAGGCACCCATTCAGATTTAATGCTGGCTCCCAGAGAATTCAAGGAGTAGCTGTTGCTCGATACCTGGGAGTGTTGTTAAATGCAAGACTCACACCAGATGCCCAAGTACAGGAGCTCTTCTCGAAGGTTAACTCTCTAGCCACAGGAATGAGGGGACTTGCGGGCCCAGAGTGGGGAACGCCATATCAGGATAGATTAAGGTATTATGTTTCAGTATTCTTGCCTATAGTCATGTATGCAGCCTCAACATGGTGGGAGAAGCCTAGCCAGAAAGTGCGTAACAGGGTTTTGTCCTTACAGCGTGGGATGCTGGTGTCTTTGACCAGGGCTTATAGGACCGCATCAACTCTGGCATTGCAGGTGCTATCAGGGTGCATGCCCCTCGATTTGTATCTGGATGCCCAAGTTGCTATTTGTGCCATAAAATGACCTGGCAGGCTGAGTGTTTGTGTTCCTCCAGATCTAACACAGTATGTCAGCAGTAGCCTGCCAAAGGAGGACAGAATCAGAGCCATCGAGGAATGGTGCTAAAGCTTGGCAGAGGAGGTGGGACAATGGAGAGACAGGTCGACTCACCCACAGCTTCTTCCCGGATGTTAGGCAGCGAATGCTGGCAAGATATATCCAACCTGGATACGAGACCTCCCAGATGCTGACTGGACATGGCAATTGGAAGAAGTTCACCTCTCCATGCTTTCTCTCTATCCAATTTTGAACATGAGGTATCAGGCGTGCTGTCCACCTCCCTCTTTGCTCGTTGGTCCACGTTTCTTGCCACCTTGCCATGGTGTGCTCCCTCTCTTCTTTGTTAATACGGGTTCTTTCTCCTTCTTCGCGTCGGTCAAAAACTCGTTTCCGCTCTGTAGCCAAAAGATGGATTGGGATGCAGCCAGTGAGTACCAGAATGGCTGGCTCTGAAACTGTTTGGTAGGCACACGCAATCCTTAGCGCTCCTCTTCTTTGGACAGCTACCATTCTTTTGCGGTAATAGGCTACGCTTAAGGCGTCTGCCCACACCTCCGCGCCATACAAGAGAATAGATTGGACCACGCCCATCATCAGACGCCGCTTGCATGGTTTCGGCCCACTCATGTTTCGCATAAGGTGGCTGAGAGCTGTTGTTTTCTGCGCTGCTTTGTCCGTGGCTTTTTTAATTTGCTCCCAGAATGTAATTTTGGTGTCTAGTGTAACTCCTAGATATGTCACTGCTTGTTTGCTAGTGACCTCTGTGCCCTCAATTTGCACTGGGATAATAGTGGGTATTCGCTTTCTAGTAAAAACAACTACTTCTGTTTTAGGAGTTGCTAAAGTCAGCATATGATCCTCCATCCACCTGGTGATTTTGGTCATGACTTGGTTCAGTTTGCTCTGGGCCAGCTCTGTGGTTCTAGCCAAAATCACCGCCGCAATATCATCTGCATATCCAATGAGGTAGCAGTTTTCCGGCATTTCCAATCTTAGGACACTGTCGTATGCTGCATTCCAGAGCTGAGGACCCAAGACTGATCCCTGAGCAGCTCCTGCAGTGATCTCTTTCTGTCTTTCTCCTTGGGCTGTCTCATAGACGAGGGTTCGATTTTTAAGGTAGCTGTCCATGATTGCTAACAGATAATGCGGGATTTTAAAAGAAGTATCCAGAGACTCTAGCATATCAGACCATCTTGCGGAATTAAAAGCATTTTTAACATCGAGGGTCACTAGCTTCAGATTCTTCAGTGCTAGTTTATTTATTTCCAATTGGTTATGGGCCCAGAGATAGTGAGTATTTGTAGTTGAAAAGAGTAGTAGAGTTTTTTGAGATTAGGTACGAAAATAGTAGGCACGCCGATTTTGTACCATGGCTGATGATGATGGAAGAATACCTCTACCTTCTTCTTTAACTGGCTCAAGTGGATTACATCAGGCACCAATGTTACCGGTTTCCAGATCTAGTGGTGGATTGCCCGCTGCTGATAAACTTCGAGGTATTGAAAATTACAATGATTGGAAATTTTCAATGAAAATGTGTCTCATTCATGATCAACTATGGGATTGTGTTAGTGGATTAGGAGTTGTAGATCCAATTAGAGACCAAGTTGCCCTTTCAAAAATTTGTCTAAGTGTATTACCCTGTACTTTTGCGCATTTACGAAATGCAAATACTGCAAAAGAGGCTTGGCAAAATTTGGCAAAGGCTTATGAGGACAAAGGTTTGTGTCGAAGACTTAGTTTATTGAGAAGCCTATTCAACATGAAATTGGACCATTTCCAATCTATGGAACATTATGTAACCGAAGTCATATCAATTGCTCAAAAATTGGCTGACATAAATGCTCCAATTGATGATGAATTTGTTGGTGTCATCATGCTCAGTGGTCTGCCTTCACATTATGACCCGATGATCATGGCCATAGAGAATTCGAATGTTGAGTTAAGTTCACAGTTTGTCAAAACTAAACTACTTCAGAAAGATTCCAAAAAGTTTGAATCAAATTCTTCTGATAGTGCTTTGGCGAGCAAAGATTCTCAAAAGTCATTCAAACATAGTTGTAAGAAAGTCATAAAATGTCATGCTGCCACAAAGAAGGTCATATTAGGCCCAAATGTCCTGATTTGAAGAAACGACCTTCGAATGATCATCAAGCAAATAATGTTACAACTTCCAATGCTTTATTATTTGCATCAGCTCTAGGCACTTCTTCTCATTTCAATGATTCTGACTGGTTTGTTGATTCCGGAGCCACTTCTCACATGACAATGAGAAATGATTGGCTGAATTCATTGAAAAATTGTGAGGAACAAGAAATAAGTGTAGCTAATAATGAAAAACTGAACTGTAATAGTATTGGAAATGTTGATGTAGTTGTTGATCGGAACAAGAAGAAAACTATTGCTAATGTTATGTATGTTCCTGGTCTCTCTGCGAATTTAATATCAGTTAGTAGACTTGTAGAGAAAGGTTTGACTGTAGTTTTTGATGTGGATGGTTGTAAGATGTTTAGAAAATGTACTATCCAAGGAGTTGCTGATGTTACTGCGTCAAATGTTGGAGGCGTTTATCGTTTGAATTTGAACAATCATGCAATGAATACGACTCATCAAAGATCCTCCGCTCTAATGATGTCACATGAATTATGGCACAGGAGATTAGGACATTTAAATCGTAAAGGAATGAGAACTTTACAAAATCTCGTTACAGGAGTAAAATTTACTGTACCAAATGAAAAAGTGCCTTGTATTAGGTGTTTGGAAGGAAAACAAAGTAAAAAGCCTTTCAACAAAAATATCAAGGGAACTAGAGCCACAGATGTATTGGAACTTGTCCATTCCGACATTGCTGGTCCGATGAGTGAGACGACCTGGGGCGGTGCTAGGTACCTCATGATTCTGGTTGATGACTATACCAGAAAAACATTTGGAATTTTGCTGAAATCCAAGGATCAAGCCTTTGATGAATTTAAAGCATTCAAGATAGCCGTTGAGAAGGAAACAGGCAAACGTATCAAGAAATTGAGAACAGATAATGGTACTGAATATACCAACAAAGTTTTTCAGGAATATTTGAAGTCTGAAGGAATCAGGCACCAGACTACTGTTCCTTACACTCCTGAACAAAATGGAGTTGCGGAAAGGACGATAAGAACTGTGACTGAAAAGGCTAGAAGTATGCTTCTGGATTCTGAACTTCCACGTAAGTTTTGGGGTGAAGCAGTCAATACAGCGGTATTTTTGAAGAACCGTTCCCCAACGTGTGCTGTGAATGGTATGGTTCCTGAAGAAGCTTGGACTGGACGAAAGCCAGATTTGAGCAATCTGAGAGTATTTGGATGTAGAGCATTCATGCATGTTCCAGATCAAAAGAGAACTAAATGGGATGCTAAATCCAGAGAATTGATTTTTATTGGGTATTGCGAGAATACCAAGGGCTATCGATTGTTCGATAAGAATTACCCTGGAAAAGTTGTTAAAGCTAGAAATGTTGAATTCCTTGAAAATGAATATAAGGAAATTAATGTTAAAGTGAATCATTCTGAAGACAGTGGAAGTCAAGAATCTCCGAATGTTTTTTATTATGATCCCTGTGATAATGCTACTTGGGACATTAGTGATGAATTAATGGCCTCTGTTAATGGAGACAATCATAATGAAAATGTAGAAGATTCGATTGAGGGAGAGTTTCCAGACAATGTTGAAAATAATGTAATTCATGAAGAAAGACGATATCCACTACGTGAGAGGAGACCACCTGAACGCTTCGGAGATTGTGTTTTCTATTCACCTATGGAAACTGGAGATCTACCGAAATCTGTGAAAGAAGCGATCTCAGGGCCCGATAAAGAATTATGGGCAGAAGCTTTGAAAAACGAATATAACTCTCTCATCGAAAATAAAACGTGGACTTTAGTTATGGCCTCATCGGATTTGAAAGTTGTCGAGAACAGATGGGTTTTAACAATTAAAGAAAATAATGATGGTTCAAAGCGGTACAAAGCACGGTTGGTGGCGAAGGGATACACCCAGGAATACGGTGTAGACTATTTTGAAACCTTTTCGCCTGTGATACGACATTCGACCTTGAGAGTTCTGTTTGCTTTGGCTGCGAAGATGAACATGAAAATTGATCACATGGATGTGACAACTGCATTCCTCAATGGAGTTTTAGATGAGGAAGTTTATATGCGACAACCAGAAAATTTTGAAGTAAAAGGGAGAGAAAATATGGTGTGCAAACTGAATAAGGCAATTTATGGCCTAAAACAAGCCTCAAGAGCTTGGAATAAGGAAGTCAACAAAGTGTTAGCAAGAATTGGGTACACTCAATCCTTAAATGACTGTTGTGTTTACTACAAAATTTCTGGCAAGTCGATGGTAATTGCAGGTCTTTACGTTGACGATTTTTTGATATTTTATAATAATTATAAAGATATGACCCAATTGAAAAAGGATCTGATGAAACATTTTAAGATGAAGGATTTGAAATCAGTGCAGAAATGTTTAGGTATGAGGATTCGGGAAAGTGCAAATGGTATAATTGTTGATCAAG
This sequence comes from Creontiades dilutus, assembly GCA_031894815.1. NCBI lineage: Eukaryota > Metazoa > Arthropoda > Insecta > Hemiptera > Miridae > Creontiades > Creontiades dilutus. The sequence goes on from JAVIWC010006182.1 coordinate 27,306, forward strand.
AGGAGTACATTGATAAACTCTACATTTAATATGACAGACTGTCGAACAATTTCCACACCTATGGAAATGAAACAGAAGTTAAAAGTTCCATCAGATGAAGAGATGAATGTTGCTCGAGACAAACCATATCAGAAACTAATTGGTAGTTTGATGTACCTGGCAGTGGGAACTCGACCTGACATTTGTTATTCAGTGAGTTTTTTGAGCCAGTTTAACACTAGATATGGGGAAGCTCATTGGAATGCAGCAAAGAGAGTATTGCGGTACTTGAAGAGTACGAAGTCTCTTGCATTGACCTTCAATAGAGAGAAGGATTTCAGTCTCAGAGGGTATGTTGATGCTGACTGGGGTGGAGATATCCAGGACAGAAAGTCATTCACTGGATTCGTTTTTACGATTGGAGCTTCAGTAGTTTCTTGGGAGGCACGAAAACAGAGATGTGTTGCTTTGTCAAGTACGGAAGCAGAATATATTGCCCTCAGTGAATCTACGAAGGAAGCTATATATCTTCGAAGACTCTTGATGGAGTTCATTCCTCAAATTGGTCCTGTTCTACTTCTGAATGATAACCAAGGAGCTCAGAAGTTGGTAGTTAATCCTATGTTCCATCGTCGCACCAAGCACGTTGACATTCGCTACCACTTTGTACGAAACGCATTCGAAGACAGTTTGATCAAGATCGAATACCTTCCTACTCAAGAGATGGTTGCGGATATCATGACCAAAGAACTAGGATCAGAGAAGCACAAAATATGTGTTAATGGACTACGTTTGAAGAATCAAACCAAGACTTGAAAACCCAGGATTAAGGGAGAGTGTTGTGGATTCTAATCCAGTGGGTTTTCACCCGATGATGATTGTGTTGTTTTCAAGGAAACCGTTTGTGTTTACCAAGTATCTTCGAATAAACGTAAGTCGTTCGTGAAATCTCAAACTTGTAGTTTTCTATCACTGTATTAATATTTTTCAACTATAACAATTTCCACTGTCCACTTTGCATATCTTTGCTAGTTTATTTATTTCCAATTCCAGCAGTCTGCTTTACTTTTGTTGATTGCCTGGCGCAGTCTTTTTCTAGCCTCTGTGTACTCTGTCTGGGTCAATTGCCAGTTTTCTCTTCGTCTGCTCCTCTGGGCTCTACGCCTTAGTTGGTTACAGGTCTTCCTGAGTTTTGCAATTTCCTCATTCCACCAGTAGACTGGGAGTTTAGAAGACGACAGGATTTTTTGTGGCTTTTCCAAGCAAACCTTGTTGCTCTGCACTACCTCAGAGTAGCGCCTCAGCTGGCCTTCCTTGGCTGCCCTCATCTTAGCTGCCTCACTCTTGACCCTTTTCTTCTTCTTTTTCTTCTTCTCGTTCTCCTCAGATGCAGACATGGCGCTAACGGGGACCTCACTATCAGTTGAGTCCTCCGTCAACTGGTGAAACCGGGACTGCACACGTACCTCTCCAGTCCTCTTGGCCTCAGGGCTAGTTTCTGGAGCTCTTCTCCTTTTCTTCCGCTCCACCAAGGTGAACTCCTCATCTGTGTCGATGGGCGAGGTATCCATTGACTCGCGGGGGTCTGGAGCCCTGAAAGCCGTCTTGCCTTTAAGCGCAGCAACTCTGCGGGGTAGGGGCGCAGCAGGGCTCGGGCTGGGTGCCTTTGGGGCTGCAAAGGTCACAACCTTATCCGCTGGCCTTTCCTTTTTGCCCGGTGCCTCTTTTCTTTCGTCAGTCCTCCTGCTGAGGACATCGACCTTGCGCCCTATCGCGACGATGTCGTCTCTCTTCATCGACTCAACTTGAGAGGCAGCTTTATCCGCAGTCTTTTCAACCCGGTCTAACCTTGCAAAAAGCTTGTCGAACTTTTCGGCAAGAGAAGCGTCCAGCTTCACTAGGGCCGACGCCATCTCCAGGTTTGATGGTTCACTGATTAGTGGCTCATTGACCACTTCACACCTGTTATCCTTCAGCTCCCTGAAGGCTTCGTCCAGCCGCTCAACTGACTCGGAGATATGCGTAACTCCAAGCGACACACGCCTGTGGTGAGAGAGCTCCATCTGTAGCTCTTTGTTGGCCCTTATTAAGGGCTCTACAACGTTTCTCACTATCTCCTCCATGTAGTTGGAAGCTGCCTTGAATGGGCGATCTCCGATGTTATTGGAGTTTTCACCCCAAGTCACCCAACGGGCCATAAGAGCATCCTTCTCTCCAACCACTGTGCTCAAACAAATGGCTGCTGGTGGAAAGGGCCCCCAATGGCTTTGGGATTGGCAGTTTCGGGTTGGAGCCCGATCCTACTGCTCCCGCAGCTCCCGTTGCCTTCACTCTGCCAGAGCTGGCCTCATTGTCCGATTGAACTTCCCGGCTCTCCATCATCAGCACCTTTGTCGGTGCAAGAGCTTTGGCCCACACATTGGCCCTTTCATGCTTGCCAAGACCAATGGCAAACTTGGTGCTCAGGACTGGCCACTCCTCTCCTGATAGGGAGGAGGTGGAAAGGGAGGAGGTCTCTGTAATGGGCCTCCAGCCTTCTTTGGTCTTCACGACCTTTTTCGTGCTCTCCCTCTTGGGTTTTATCTTAGCAGGCCTCTTTTTTCTGGCCAATTTTAGCTCCTCCTCAGAGGTGCTCAGTGAGGCTCTCTTGCTCTCCCCCTTATATGGGGGTGGTGCTTCCTCCTTGTTGACCTTGCGCACCTGCGGTGCGGCCAGCATTGGGAAGTCTTTGAGCCCAACACCAGGCCATGGCTTCCCTGCACTTTGCCTCCTCCCCGGATGTGTCTTCCGTGGTCCCAAACCTTACTCTCCCCTTCTGGGAGGATGATGACCTTACCCACTTATCCTTCTTGGGTGGCGCATATACCATGGGGGACCCTTCATCGTCGTTGTCATCCTCGCTGTACGACTTGCTCCAGAAATCCCCCATGTGGGTGGATCTGCTGAGCTTCCACTTGCCTTCGCTCGACTTCCCTGCCTTGCCCTTGTCCTCCTTCTTGGGCCCAGCAGTAGAGGCCCAATCTATTTCCATTCCATAAAGGGCTTTCTCCTCTTCGCTGCCCACTTCGGCCCACGAGCATTCGTCCAAGGACACTAATGGCTCAGAGAGAGCTGTGCTCTCCTTCTTCGCACAGCATGTCACTGTGGGGGCCCTCTCCTTAGGCTTGCCATCAAACCAGCTTCCGCCAGCTCCAAGCCCTGAGGGATTTGTCTCCCACAGCCCCTTTTGCTTGTACCCATAGGGCATCTTGCAAGGGGGGGAGGCGACTACCTTATCGTTAGCCCAACTCTTTCCAGCAACTGCCTCAGCAAAGCTGGATGCAACTCCTAGTGCAGCCGAGGCACCTTTACCTTCGGGCTTGCCCTTTTGGCGAATCTCGCGGTTAGCGTCCTCTAATCTCCTCTGCACATCATACTTGGAGGGCCCGATGCCACCCTCACTTTTGAGTCTCTGCTCAACCCTCCTCTGACGGTTCTCACAATTTTCGTGATAGCTCGCCAGCTCCTTTATATCTCCTGTCCGCATTTTATCCGCCTTTTTAGGAAGTCCTGAGGGGTGCTGTACCCCTACAACTCCCTCTGCCAAGTATTTGGCTCCGATGCCCAACGCACCTACTAGAGCGTGGTGGCTGCCTTGCAGGGCATGCGCACCAAAATCTTTGATGGCGACTTTATCTGCTCTTCTTATATCACCTCTGGTCTCCGCAAATTCGTATGCCCAATCGTGCACACAAGCTATTTCGTCCGCCTTGTTCACAGGCAGTTGGGTAGGGGATTACCCCGCCCAAGATAGTTAAGTCCTGGCCAAGTGGGCATTAGCCCAGACCAAGACAACTGGAAAAGGGTATACCCCTTCCCCTATAAAACACTCTACTCACTCTCCTCTACACTTTGCAATTTCTCTCTCGAAAATTGGACCACTCTACGCAAAGTTGGCACCAACACCCGAAAATGATGGGGAGGGTGGGGGGGGGGGCGCCCCAGCTCTTAAACTCACAAAAAAAACACCTGCCTGGTCCAATCCACAAATAAAATTTTTGTGGACAATACAACCTGTAAAAGAAACAGGCCCTCAAGGCTGGGGGGGGGGGGAAACAAGGTTTTCTTAATTTACTGCCCTACCTGTCTGGCTATTGGTATACCCCTCTTCCTAAAAGTTACTCGGTATACAATTACCTACAATTTGAGCCCAAACACGATCAATTTAGACGAAAATTTGACCGAGTTGCCAAAAATTGCCAAAAATCTAAGGGAGGGGGGTACCCGCCCCAACTGCGCCGCCCAACTGATTGCCGTTTAAAGATATATTATACGTATTGTATTGAACGCTGCGTTTCCCTTCTAGAACACCTTACCAAGGTAAGGTAACGATTCATTATTATCTGATTTATATTTAATTCGATCGTTATTATGAACGGGGTATTTCAATATTGCGATAAAAACCATGTCATCTGCATACATGATAGTGTTTGTCAGGTTGATATTGCGATGCAGATCAGCAGAGTATATGTTGTACAATGTTGGACTCAGGCTAGAACCCTGATCAATTCCCACATTACTAGTAACAGCATTCACACCATCCATATATGTTTTACCTACATAAAAATTTCCAACCCAATGAGACAGATATTCCAGAAATTTCTTTGCTTGCATTTTTTCTCTTCCTTTATCAATTAATACATGGTTAAAAGACGAAGTAATGTCCAGGAAGACGGACTGGGTGGATTTTTTTTCACAATGTCCTTTTATAATGTCAGCTACAAGTGTAAGTATATATTGGTATGTACTGTGTCTAGCACGAAAACCATGCATGTGTTGTGGGAGTAAGTTGTAAGTATCCAGGTACATCTCTATTCGTTGTTTAATTATTGAGTAAAGGAGGTTGGCTATGCTTGAAAATAGGGCAAGTGGCAAGGCTTATAGGACATAACCCGTTCCGTGTTTCCAGTATCCATGCTTGTTCCATTTATATAATTACTGTAGAAGAAGAAGGAATGAATTATTATGATAACTAATGATAAGGAATGAAATATCTTAGATTTCATTCAACTCCATTTTTAGTTTCCAGGTGATTTTTTGGGGGAGTTTCGTTTGGGTAAATTCGTGTGAAAGGCAATCTGTTTGGGAAACTTTTCACAACACGTTTGGGTAAAGAAAAACGACCAATGAGAACGAGTTTGGGCAAAAAGTGGAAAATGAAGAAAAACGGGTTTTTCATTGCAACAGGTGAAGTGTAGGTGTTTATTGATTGATTATACATTGTAGGGATGGGCGTTTCGGTTCTTTTGGCGAAACGAAACGAAACAGCTCGTTTCTTTCCCGAAACAGTTTCAAAGAAGCTGTTTCAAAAGAACAGCTTCGGCAACAATGGCGCTTCAAATAGCGTCATACTGTTTCGAAGGAACGGAAGCGGACTCTCAGGACAGAAACGGTCACGCAACATCGTTTCATGGCTTTTTGACAACAGAAACGAAACGGTAATGGAAACGAAAACAGCTTCGTTTTCCTTCGGCAGGTTGCGAACGGTTTCGCTGCTGCTTCGTATTTTCTACTCGTTTTTCAGAGTCCCAGCCCGGTTATTGACCTCAATAATTGATTGCGAGTAGTTTCACCTCCCTCTTCTGAATTTAGTAGCGGAAATCACAAATATGATATCTCTAAACCACCATAATGTAATTTATTTCAAGTTAGCATCCTATCCTGGTTACCAAGTCTAATCATTATACAAGGTGAAACTAATTAAATTTTGTTGATTTCTTCGGAAATTCCCTCCTTAAGTTATCTGCATGACTACAACTGTTGTATGATTCTTCTTTTTTCCTAGAACATTGAAAAATCATTTGTTTCAAAAATGAGAATGGGAGTAAGGGGGTGTTGAGATTAAAGAATTTATATGAACAAACGAGTGGAATAAAACAAACAAGGCGAAAATGGCGGTTGGCGATAAGTTTAGTAGAGGTGATAAGAATAGAAAGGCCCGGCAGTGCGGCCAACTTAACAAGCCCCACAAGAAGCTGTCTCATGAAAAGAAACGATGGAACGGTTCCTCAAAACCTGTTGCGACCGGACAACATCTGGGTTGTAGCTGCTACCCGCTCAGAAGTCAGAACAGCTTCTTGGCCGTTCGTTTTTTTGAAACAGTTGCAGCAGATATTGAGGAACAGTTTCATCGTTTCTTTTCCTGAAACAGCTTCTTCGAAACTGTTTCAAATTTTTTACCCATCCCTAATACATTGCAATACCTAATACTTTCACCGTTAATTGTCATAAAAACGTATTATGTAAAAAATATGTAGCCATTACCGTAGTGGTAAGTAGTTGTTGTCAAAACACAAGTTACATGAACAAAAATCAAACAGTAGCTTTTTGTCAAGTATTCATTTAAGTCGGTATTACTTTGAAAAACGTACAGTAGCCACTTTTTTCAAGTATTCATTTAAGTCTCTATCACTTTGAAAAACGTCCCAACATTGTTCCAGTCTGATCACATTCGTACCGAAACGTGCTGTGTTTTGTTTACCTAAACGCGCTCTCGCTCTTTGCTTCATTTCACCGCTATTTACCTAAACGAATTCTCCTCGATTTTTTGTTTATATTCCTACTTTCATATCTATTGAATATTTCATGATGTACTTTTTTGTATTCAATTGAATCGTCTAACATTATTTGCATTCAAATTCATTTTGATCATATGAGGTGTGGTTCAAACCAATCGTAATCAAAACAAGACAGTTGTTTATCATCTTGTTGAGTGTTAGGAACTCGCATATCGTTTGGTGTCAGTGTCAACCGTCCAAATATCTCAATTTCAGGCAAATTTGAGAATGTCAGCTGAACAAAAGCAAATAGAGATTGATGAGGCTGATGTTGGATCGGAAGATGTATGATTTTGAACGGAGCAGCTATGGAATTACCTCCGGATACTCGCATAGACAGCGGCATTGTGGTAGGTGTTAGTGGCTAGTTACCTCATAAATTGATTTTGCCTTATAACATGGTGTTACCAGCTCTTAATTTTTTTTCAATAGGAAACTGAAGGAGATAGTATCTAATTGCGGAAAATAGCAAACGGTCATTATGGGAAATGACATTTTCCGACATCGAAACGAATATAAGAAATTGCAGCAGTATTTTGAGTAATTCGCTTTCATGTCTGACATGGGTAAGTTTCGCAACACTTCATGCACATTGAAGGCTAATTCTGCTAGGTAGTTTACATCCAGAAAAGCCTCTTTCCTTTAATTCAATCACGATTTTCATGATTAGTTTTAAAGTAACGAAAGACAGTCTCATCTCATCGCTGATCTTTATAATAAGGCATTTTTGGGTTATTCCATGGAAATCTATGTTGGGGGCCCTGTATCAAATTTGAAATATTTACAACATCCGTTACCTGAATGTGATTCTGAACAATGGGTACAAGAAAATTCTTCTAGACTAAGGATCCTTAGTCGTTTGCCAGTTAATATGGCTCATTTAATTAGCACAATAGGTAATTAATCTCCTTGGATCAAAGAACACATTTAGGTTCCCATGCTCTTATCTACGTCTATTACAAATTAACTGTTTGGTTGTTAAAGATTTAATCAAACCATTGATTATAGGTGTACACGCCCTTATCAAACTAAGGGTTTCAATAGATATAAATTTCTGAAAACTGATATTCCATCCTGAAATGAGCCTCCACTTAAATTGGATTGCGATTGTAGTGGTCCTCTCCATGGCAAGAACACCGTTTCAGTTAATGTAGTTGACTTAACATTCCAGAATTGTCAAGACAATTACTATCAGAAACCCAATAGTCAGAATCTAGATAAATAGTCTTAAGTTATGAAACATATCTTTTCGACTTTGCCTGGTGTAATAAGAAATTTTGATAATGAGCTAGCTATTGTTGATGCCTAGTGTCATAGAGAGATTCAAGATCCTTTACTACCCTATTCCCATTCACTTTCAAAAGTGATTGTGAATAGAAACACAAATATTGGCTCCACTCTCACTTCCCTACCATGTTTAGTAAACATTGTTTACTGATCTCTTCCTCTGTAGGCCACTAATGTTCTTTCAACCAGTGAATCACTTGCTTCAACACTGGATCAGCTTTTTCCGCCTCCTTGACCTCATTCAGTCCTGGCCAGCCTTCCCACCTGCATTGCCTGATTCTGTCTAGTTACCTCTTTTCCCTGGTTGCACACTACTGACAGTTAATATCTACACATGGCCTCCTTGAGAGTGCATCTGCATTACTATGTTTCTTCCCTGGTCTATAGATCACTTGGGGTGAGTATAGTGCCAACTGCTGCATTGAGCCATTTGCCTATCTGGATTATAGACATTAGGAAGCCATTTGAACATAGCATTGTCTCTCCTCACCATTATAGGATGACCATTGTTTAATCCATGATCAGCAAAATGTTTTACTGCTTTCACTATTGCCACTTTCCTTCCTGGTGACACTATAATTGCACTCTGGGGGAGACAACAAGCAGCTGTAGTAGGCAATAACCTTTTCTTTTCCTTGTTGAATCTTTGACAAGGTAGTTCACATGGCAACGTCACTGCAATCAGCGTCAATTCCAAAAGGTTCATCAGCTTGTGGACAGAAGCATGGGACAACAACCTTTTCATCCTTTCAAACACTTCAACTGCCTTTTGATCCAACAAGAATAGAGAGGTTGTGTGCTAAAGCTACTTGTGGAGGCCCTTGGTAAAGATCCTTGTAGCAAAATCTTTTATGAAAGTCCCAGAATAGGTACATACATAACTGTGTAAATGATTTGGCTAGTAGTAGGGATGGGCATTCCATTAATGTTCAAGACATCTGTGAGTAACCCATTCTTGGAGATGCAGTGACCTAGGTACTTGATGGATTGTAGGGAGAAGGTACATTTCCTGGTATTCAGCTTCATTCCAGCTTTCCTCAGAATTAGAAATATTTCCCTGAGGTATTCTAGGTGTTCTATCTGCCCACTGAAATTGTTGGTGTGTAGAAGCACATCGTCTATGTAGAAACTAGCTACCTTTTCTCTCAAGACCTCATTTAATAGTTAGGTGATAGTTCACTGGAAGGTTGCTGGGGCAAGGCACAGGCCAAAGAGCATATCCCTGAACATCCAGAACCCAGATGGTGTGCAAAAGGCAGACTTATCTTTATCCTGTGCAGCCAAAGGAATGCGCCAGTAAACACTACAAAAATCCAGGGTTGAAAACCAAATACAGCCTTTCACCCCCCTGAGAAGCTCGTCCACTTTGGCAGAGGGTGTGTATCTTTGGAAGTGACTTGGTTCAACCTGCTGTTGTCCACACGAAATCAGATACTGCCATCCTTCTTACGTGCCAGGACTATGGATCCAAGAACTCTCAGAAGGTTCAATTTCTCCAGCCTAAACCATTTGGCTGGTTCTCAGGAAAAGTGCGCATTCAAGACTCCAAATTTTCGAAAACCATAGGTGTTGGAAATCGGTATTTTCTCTTATCTTTTCGTTTCTACGGTAGAGAGGGACTGTTTAAACGAGTTTTCCGAGATCAAGATCCAATTTTCAACCCAATAAACGAATTTAAATTTTGATAGACCCACGCTATGGACAATAGCTCCATGACACTGACTAATTATCAATATCAGGAGAAAACAATCAAAACTCGGCATGCTTCAAGGTGTTTTTATTAGAAATACATGTTGAAAGAGTATTAAAACCTTAACATTACATTTATTGAAATAGGCATCGCATTTCGAAGCCTCGTGAGTTTTCCACAGCCATAAGAAACTTTTAACGAACTTGAAATTTGAATTACAAAATAATAGGAACTTACAGAAAAAAAGGACAGTAGAAAAACGTTACGCAACCACTTGGATGTACCTATCGAAATTATTAGTTATAATGAAGAAATAGAAGCAGTGAAAATTATTAGTTATAATGAAGAAATAGAAGCAGTGAAGTTAGTAATGATGAAACTTGACCATGGAAAAATACAGGTATACAGGTGTTGAACATGCTTCATAATAACAATTTCTTTAGCACTGTTCTAAATCAAGTTATTTTTCAAAATTCGATGTTTATATTCCTCGATTTTCGTCAACCTTGACGTGATGGATACTGGAGGGTTTTTGATTTTGCACAACACTCCATCAAGTGGTATAAGCTGCCTGTACTGATGGTTCGGCCACATAAAAAAGTTATTAGATCTCCATCTGGCCATGAAATTGACGAGTCCCTAGTCGTCTTGAACTTTTTCAATGATTCCAGGGTACCACTCGTCGTCATACACAGCTGCTATCTAAGCCCCTTCATCAATTGCATGAGTGACCAGGTGGACTGAGCTTCAATGCACAGCAGTGTCATCAGGGACAACATTGGTGCCTAAACATTCATTTGCAGAACATAGCACATGTGGGTGCTTGTTAAAATCTAATAACAAGGGGCAAATTCACTACCTTTTCCATGCCATGGAATTATTGTCAGTAGCGTGGATTAATGATGCTTCCAAGCCACCGACCACTATTCGCCCACGCAACTGACAAATGACATTTCAAACTCCGTGTACTCCTTGAATTTAATAGGAGGGAAAAAAAGTTGGTGATGAAATATTCAAGCTCGACTAGTAGAATTCCAACATGCAAAAAGAAACTGTCTAATTATATTTTTTAGAGGTATACCATTGAGACATTTTACTGACCTGAATAAAAATTCCACCGTGCTGAACTGCTCTCTTCACCATTTGGCAGCTGAATGGCATCATAGAGTCCCATGCGCTGGAGGGAATCTCGTCAGCCAGGGTTTTCATTAAAGAATGAGCCATAAAAAAATCCCTAATTTCCCTCTGAGAGAAATTGGCACGCATTTTCCAATTTACCCACTCTTCTGACAAATTATTCTATTACAAAGTTTGAAGCCTCGCACCTAAAACTGAACACGCATTTTTCGATTAGGAAACCATAGAAATTATGGATGTACATATCCAGATACTGGAGTTTGGCAAATTTTTTTCTCAGTCCCCACAATTTGGCAATACTGAATGGTCGCATACACAAAAATTGACTTGGTTACACCCACGTTACTGACATTTTTCACGTTCATCACTCAATTTAAACGGTTTACGTTTACTCGGGAGGGCCTATAAACTTTGCATCAAGAAAAAGGTAGGGAATATTAATTGCCAGGAGAAAAAAAATCTGCCCAGCTCACTTTAGTTGCTTGTAAAGCTCCCGTTTCACGAATGGCGCACTTTTCTTGAGAATCACCCATTTATGCTATGAATTCTTCCTCTATGGCCCTCTTGATTGGTGGTAACCGCCATCATTGGGGTGTTTGGCATATTGGTGGGGATTGTCCAACATCAATTTGGTGAGGTGGGACTTGTGCAGCACCACATAGGACCAAATTTCTATTAAATACATCTGAGAACTCGTAAAGAAGCTCTGTTAGGGTATATTTTTGCAAGTTGTCCAACAAGCCACATGATCTTTCCTCAATTCCTTCAAGGTACCCCTCAGTTCCTTAAAATGACCATTTCCTGAAACTCCTCTAATGAGGATACCATGACCAGGCTAATGTCATGTTGCAAACCGTCTACTGGAACCTGATCATAACCAATTTGTAGCAGTCCTTCTAATGCTTTATAGAAAAAATCCAACCCCAACAAGCAAGGCTCTTTGATAGCAGCCACAGTAACCCGGTGGTTGAGTAATGTTTTTGGTGTGATTGATATCACTGTGTCAGCTACTCCATCTACTTCAATCAGGTTACCATTTGCAGCCTTCAGTTTTGAAGACTTCTAACAGTCACAGTTTTCACTCCCAAATCACTGCATACCACATTCATGGCACCTCCCATGTCAACTACCATCACCTATCACCTACTTGCATTAGAGGCTCTTCAATATCAAGCACCACATCCTGCAATTTCTAGGGCAATAGCAGATGCGAGATTGTCTTCTTTAAGTACATCCACTGCTATAATGCCCTTCCTTACTACATTGGAAACAAATCTTTTTCCTGTCTCTTCTAGTGCTTCCCTCTAGTCCACTCTTGACCCAGCCAACCATTTCACCTTCTTCCTCCTCTAAACGCATTTGATGACTTGGTGTTCTTGCACTTGCAGCACACATGATGTTGGACTCCATTTGCTGTGCATATGCCAGTGCTGCTTGCATCGTAACTGCTGGGCAGGCCAATACTTGTTCTCTGAGGTGATCATGAGCTATCCCATGGTAAAACTAAGGCAATGCCAAGGCTTCCACAATTACCTACAACGCTCCTTGCAAGGCCCTTCGTGCAAGTGGCTTCACATTGGCAGCAGAAGCTGCCAAATCCTCCTTAGGACGTTCTTATGAGCCTGTTCATGAAAAGGTGTTCTTGCCCTTTACTGGCATATCATCTTTGCAGGGCTTCCAACATCTCTCTGAAGTTATGATCACCTGGCAGAAGAGGAATAAGCGTCAAAGCTGGACCTTTTAATGCTGCTATTAAATGATTTCTCTTTTACTGCTCACTCATCCGTCCATTCAAGTGCCAAACCCACTCGAACTGAAATTCAAAGTCTCTCCATGGCGTTCAGCCATCATAAGGCATTGGCCTAGCCAAAGAATGACCTGGAGAGAATTTGCTTCTCTGGAATTGAAGATAATCCACCAATTTGGGGCTCAACAAGAAAAGGTGAGGCACTCCCTGATGTAGATTGTGGAGGCGCTGCTAGATAAAACATTATTTCATCAAACTTCCTCTGCATCTGTGCCAACGAAACAGACCATTCTGGCTCCACCTCATCTTGCCTCCTGGTGGGACATGTATTTGGCATCCCACTACTGACACCATTGATAGCTATGTTGCTAAAGGTTTTCTAATAAGAAATCCTCAAGGAAAGCTAACTGTGAAACTCAACTCTTAGTCCAATTTTTCTCTTAACAGTTCTCACAATCGCAAATTTCCCAAAACTGCAACACCATAAATCACCAGGAATACTGGAACTTATTGAAGTGACCCACTTCGCTATATATGTAAAGATGAGCACTCATTCTTCTCCATAATGAATTTCATCCTACTGGCTGGTTGCCAAGGTTCACTATAAATGATAAACATGGGGTAACTAAGAAATGAATGTAAAGATGAGCACTCATCTTTAACCTTATCAAGATAATCGTGTGGTGGGATCAAGATTCGAGGTTCACCGACGTCTGTCAATAGTGATAATAGCCACGGTGTCGTCGAGGTCGGCTAGAGACTCTCGTCAAAGTTTATTTGCGTTTTTTTTTTGCATGTGTATTTTCAAAGTCTATTATTTATTGTCAATCCCGGATTCGAAACATTTGTTTTCGATTTCTTTTGTGTAATAAAAGCAATCGAAGCTTGTGTCCGTTTTGGATTTCCCAAGAAGAACTTCAGAAACTTATAAATCGAAAACCGGACTTTGAATTCTGGGCACGATGAAAATTAAAGTTTTTCTGGTTACCGAAGCATCTCTTCATGATTCAAAAACAACGGTTTTAAACGTTAAAAGTATACAGCGAAGTGATGAACCCGAAATTTATAGTTTACCGCCCGAATACCAGCACATAAGTAAACACGCCGATTTGGTTAAGTTGCCGGCGATTAAGAATGCGATTTCATCTATGAAGCAACGACACCTAAAGCGTACAGTTTGGGTCACGTTAGACGAAAATATACAAAAAGTTTACTTCGATGAGGATGAAAACCTGTGGTTCAACGGAATTTATTTAAATATCGATGCACCCGCGCGCACTGTGATCGGGCTGCCCGATGCCGTCTCACACACTATCGAGCAGAAGCATCGCAGCCTGCACTCAATCGCTAAAGAAGTCGTAATGGACAAATTTTCTGGGAAAAATCAGAATGCGGGCGTGTGGATAGATACCTTCGAAACCGAATGTAAACGAGTTGAAGTCGAGGAGGGCCAACTCGGTGATGTTCTGCGGCTGTTCATGGAAGGAGTTCCTTTGGAATGGTACAATGCGACGAGGAAAATCATCGGGGCTGCAGACTGGAAGACTTGGAGACAAGAATTCATCGAATCTTACAGTAATAAAGGCTGGGACGAGGTAATGTTTGCATATAATTATAAGTATGTAGGCGGTGCGTTGGTTGATTACGCAATCAAGAAATTAAATTTGTTGTTAGACGCGGATCCATTATTGGTAGAAAAATCGCGAGTGAATTTAATAGTGGTTGGACTACCATCATTTATTCAGTCTAAAATTAGTAGGCCCAATACCGAAACTTTCAAAAAACTTTTAACAGAATTAAATCAGCTAGAATCAACGGTCGCAAACTTTAAAAAGAAGCAAAACCAAGATGGAGGAAAATTTGGGGAGAAGATTTTTGGAGATAGGAGAGTCAGTAGTTCAAAATATGAACCCTGCTCGTTTTGTAAAAGGAGAGGAAAAGGAGGGATGATGCACCCGGAAGCTGCTTGTTTTTTTAACCCAAACAGAACAAACGGAAATAATAACAATAATAAAAAGCCAGGAAACGTGAAAATTGCAAATAATACGGAGTTGGAAAGAATAATTAATGAGGAGACTGAATCAAAAAACTAGTATTGCCCCCCTCATTCAGTTAAAAGCGCAAGTAGAAGGCAAAGATGCTCGTGGTTTATACGACCCAGGTGCAAATGTAACAATAATTACGTACAAATTTTTCAGAAAACTTGAGAAAAAAATGCAGAATGCCAAAACACTGTCGGGGGAGGATAATATAATGGGAACAGTATTCCTAAATGTCAAATTGTTTGCAATTGAGAAGAAAATAAGACTCTTTGTGATAGATAGAACAGACTTTAAATATGATTTACTAATCGGTCTCGATGCGATATTACGGTTTAGATTGGCCCAGGACCACTTGGGGAGGATTTCACAGGTTCCGATAGAGAGAAGAAGAGAAAAAAACAACAACAAAAATAAAACGACAAAAAAGGAACAAACAACAGAAGGAGGATTTAAAATAAATTGGAACGAATTTGTACCGATCGAAAACTTCGAGACCAAAACACAGCACTTGGACGAGGAAAAACAAAAGATAATTTATGATCTGTTGGACGAATATGGGTCGGTATTCACAAAACATCAATTCGACATCGGTGCGGTGACGGATTATGAGGCATGTATAAGACTCAGTCTTGTCCGAACCTCCGGCCAGTAAACATAGTGCCGTATCGGTTGTTTCCTCGAGCGGTTATTTTTTTTCGCCATGGCGAGCACCTCGCGAGATCTTTCGCTCGTGGAGGTGTTGACACAAACAAACCAGCTCGTTTTGCAACTCAAAGAAGGTCACGCTAACATCGGGGATCCAGTTTTGCAAGCAACGGTTGGTGAGTTATATTCACTTATTGAATTGTTATGTCAGGTAATTGGGGAAGCCAATGAAGCTATGATTGAATCAAAGCGAGAAAATTCCAGTCTCAAAGTGCTCTATTCTTTTAATAAAGACGAGGAAAAGAAGGGTAATGGGAAAACAGAAGAAATTAAACCATTATCTGACACGGACTATAGTACTGACGAAGAACGTCATGATCTAGAAACTGCCAAAAAATGGACAAAAATGTCCAAGTCTGATAAGAACAAGCTGGAGACAATGGATTGGCAGACAGTGCAAAGTAGAAATCGCAAAAAAATGAGCAACTCACCGCCCAGTAGACAGGATGCTGTTAAAAAAGAGGGAAATAGTCAAGTTGAACAAAAGCCTCCTCCAATAATTGTTGAAAAATTAAAAGTGACAACGATGTTCCTTAACGAGATTAAAGAATACATTCCTGATGGTAAATACAAAGTTACAATAATAAGTAATGGTTCTATCAAAATAAACGTCGAAGACGAAAAATCCTGTAGAGCTCTTGCTCAACTGCTTAAAACAAAGCAATACTCGTTTTACACCTACGAGAATAAGCAACAACGACCCGTACGAGTTATGGCCAAAAAAATACCGTCATCAATTACGGATGAAGAGGTACTCGCAGACCTAAAAAGCAGAGGTTACAAAATTATTGATGTGATCAATAAAAGATCAGCGAGAACTAAACCGCTGGATATGTTTATTCTCACATTTGAGAGATGTGAAAATATTGAAAGCATTTACAATATAAATCAAATAATGCAAATAAAAGTAAACATTGAGCCTCTGAGAGGTAGTAAGCTTGTACCGCAGTGTAAGTCGTGCCAGGAATTTGGGCATACTAAAACATACTGTGGTAGAACCCCAAGATGTGTTAAATGTGTGGGAAAACATAGCACCGATAATTGTACCAAACAAGAACAAGTCAAGCCAACGTGTGTTAATTGTGGAGGAGAACATCCAGCTAACTATAGAGGGTGTACAGTAGCACAGCAAGCGCAGGCTAAAAAAATCATAATAACAAACATTTAAATTTGAAGCAGCAGCCGATCCAGGTAAAACAATCTGAAAACAAGTCAGACAATATGCAGAAAGACTCAGAGTCAAAATATCCAGAAAAGCAATAAAAGCTACGCAAGTGCCGCGGTGGGTGCGGAAAAAAACGTTCAAAACATGTTGGAATCAATTATGAAAGAAATCACCTCAATTAAACTAGCGCAATATGAGTTTAGTACACGGTTAGAAAAACTAGAAAATGAAAAGTCTACGCATCATGGCATGGAATTCAAATGGGCTGGCCCAACGCAAACACGAGCTACAGGTTGTTCTTGAGATTGAAAACATTGATGTTTGTTTGATTTCCGAAACACACTGTACCAACGAGTCATATTTAAAATTTAAAGGCTATAGATTCTACCATTCAATTCACCCCAGTAATAAAGCTAGGGAGGGGAGTGGTGTTTTGGTAAAAAATAGCATTAAGCACTATGCTAGCTTCAAAATTGAGCAAGAAAAAATGCAGGTTGCTACGGTTGTACTGCAAACAGAAACGTACTCTGCTACTCTAGCAAGTATTTACTGTCCCCCTAGACATAACTTGAACCAAGCAGAATTTACTGCGTTATTCAAGCAATTAGGAAATCGTTTCATCATAGGAGGTGACTGGAACGCAAAACACACCTTTTGGGGATCTCGGCTCACTACTGGCAAAGGGAAGCAACTTTACCAGGCGGTGCAAGAAAATTTGTGCGACGTGCAATCGACAGGTAAGCCAACCTACTGGCCTACAGATAGCGATAAGCTTCCTGATCTTTTAGACTTTTTTATAACTAAGAACATATCTCATAATTGTACAGCTATTGAAGAAAATACTGACCTCAGCTCTGACCATTCGCCGATAATTTTAAAACTAAATGAAAATCCACTTTACAAAACATGTAATGCATCGTTAGTAAACAAAGGAACAGACTGGGCCGAATTCAAAATGAGGCTAGCTGAAAAAATTAATCTAAAGCCTTTTTTTACAATAGAACAACTTGACTATGAAGTTGAAAAACTTGTCATGGACATCCAAAAAACAGCTTGGGACTGTACCCCAATCCTCAAGAAGACATTTAACGGTATCAGCTATCCTCATGAAATAGTTTCCTTGATTAGGGAAAAAAGGAAAGCAAGAAAACGATGGCAGATGACCAGAGCTCCAGAGCTCCACTAGATAAAAAGCATTTGAACTTCTTGACAAGAAAATTGAAATCTAAAATTAATAAAATAAAAAATGATTCATTCAGCTCCTACATAAAAGAATTGACTTATGATCGAGATTCTGGTTATTCATTGTGGAAGGCCACCAAATCGATAAAGCGGCCAGTTCTCCAAGTATCTCCGATTAAAGATCCTACAGGGAATTGGGCAAGGGATAACAAAGAAAAAGCGGATGCTTTTGCAGCTCATCTATCAAACGTTTTCACTCCTCACGAAGGAGCAGACTACAATCAGATTGATAGCTTTTCTGAGAATGAGCTAGTTAGTGTAATTCCACCAGTTAAGATTAGAGAAGTTCAATCAGTAATCAACAAAGAAATTAAGACCAAAAAAGCCCCTGGTTACGACCTCATGACAGGTCAAGTGCTGAAGCAGCTCCCCCGGAAAGCAGTTGTAAAAATTACTATGATTATTAATGCCGTTCTAAAATTGCATTATGTTCCTCAAGTATGGAAAATTGCAGAGGTTATTATGCTACCTAAACCCGGCAAGCCACTGGAACAGATTACCTCATACAGACCAATATCTCTTCTGCCGGTCCTGTCAAAATTGTTTGAAAAACTTCTATTGAAAAAACTCCTACCTATAATTGAGGACAGAAAAATAGTACCCAACCATCAGTTTGGGTTCAGACATAAGCATTCAACTATCGATCAAGTACATAGAATCACACATGTAATAGAAGCAGCACTAGAACAGAAAAAAGTTTGTTCTGCCATATTTTTAGATGTGTCTCAAGCATTCGATAAAGTATGGCACGAAGGGCTCAAATTCAAATTGAGAAAATGGTTACCATCATGTTATTTACGGATATTAGCTTCTTACTTAACTGATCGATACTTCCGTATTAGACAAGAGGATGCCTACTCTGATTTGCAAGAGATTAAAGCTGGAGTTCCTCAAGGCAGCGTGTTAGGGCCAGTATTATACCTTATATATACTAGTGACTTACCAGAAATAGAACAAAATACAACAGCTACCTTTGCTGATGACACTGCAGTACTGGCAGTTGCAGAAGATACTGTTGAATCAGTTTCTAAGCTCAACAAATCTTTGGTAAAAATCCACGGATGGGCGAAGAAGTGGAAAATTAAAATGAACGAGGCAAAGTCAATACATGTAGACTTTACCTATAAAAAGGTAAAATACATACCTGTCATACTGGACGGAAAGACCATCCCTTACTCTAACCAAGCAAAGTACCTTGGGATGACGCTTGATGCCAAATTGAAATGGAAAGAGCATGTCAAGAAAAAGCGGAAGGAGCTTGATATTAGGTATCGAAAAATGTACTGGCTTATGGGCAGACACTCACAGCTGTCAACGTCTAATAAGCTTATGTTGTACAAGCAGGTCCTAAAACCTGTATGGACCTATGGTGTGCAGTTGTGGGGCTGCACTGCTAATAGCAACGTCAAGATTGTACAAACATTCCAGAACCAAGTATTAAGGAACATCGTCGATGCACCTTGGTACATTTGGAACGACAACCTTCATAATGATTTGAAGATCGAGAGTGTCGCTGCCACAATACGGAAATTCGCCGTTAAACACTCTGAACGGCTAAAGGGTCACGTCAACGCAGAGGCCGTCCATCTCCTAGACATTGACAACCTATTTCGAAGACTAAAAAGAAGAAAGCCGTTCGAACTGACACTTGACGTATAAAGACTTATCGCGAGTGAAGTGCGAACAAACTATTATTATTATTATTAGAACAAAAGGAACTCCTGTTATGTACAAGAGGACTGAATATTAAATTATGATACTGGAAATAAGTTACTAATAAGTTGTTGAAACTGACTTGATTGTAATTAAAATAAATTTATAATAAAAAAAAAAAAAAATAAAAATAATGTATAAGACTCTCGGAGAATAGATATGTTGCAAAGAAACCGTATCGCTGTTCTATAGAGGATCAGAAGGAAATTGAAAGACAGGTAGCTGAATTGTTACAATACGGTTGTATTGAAGAGTCGTGTTCCCCATTTGCCGCCCCTGTAACGCTGGCTTACAAAAAAACAGGAGAAGGTGGTCAGAAGGAAAAAACGAGAATGTGTATAGATTTCAGAGATTTAAATAAATTGCTAATACCTGAAAGTCAGTCCTTCCCGGTTATAAATGACATAATAACAAAAACTCGAAATTGCTCCTGGTTTTCAGCTTTGGACATAAATTCCGCTTTCTGGACTATACCGATCAGGAAGAAGGATAGGTACAAAACTGGATTCGTTACACAGCACGGGCATTGGCAATGGATTTCCCTCCCATTTGGTCTGAAGACCGCTCCTGCAATATTCCAAAGAACTTTATCAGGGATTATTCGCAGAAATAATTTGACCGATTTTTGCTGCAATTACATAGATGATGTTTTGATTTTCTCGAGGTCCTTTGAGGAGCATTTGGATCATTTAAAGGCGTTAATGGAAGCACTAATGAAAGAAGGATTTCGCCTAAAATTTGTAAAATGTAGTTTGCACAAAATTGGGTACAATATTTGGGCCACATAATAAAAGGAAATTCAGTACATCCACTAAAAGATAATTTAATTGCCATAAAAAATTTTCCAACGCCAAAAACACGTAAGAATGTACGCCAATTTTTGGGAAAAATAAATTTCTACCACAAATACATTCCTCAGGCCACCAAAACGCTGGAACCTTTCCATAGGTTATTAAGAAAGAATACAGATTTTGTATGGACGGAGGAGTGTCAGCAGGTGTTTCAGAAATTGAAGAGTTATTTAATGTCGGCGCCTGCTTTGGAAATTTTTGATCCAGATCTTCCGATTCATTTGTATACTGATGCTAGTATTGAAGGAATGGGGGCAATTTTGAAACAAGTACAGCCAGACAATGAGGAAAAAACGGTGGCATATTTTTCAAAAAAATTAAGCGAAGGACAGAAAAAGAAAAAAGCAATTTACATAGAGGGTTTGGCAATTGTGGAAGCGGTGATGTACTGGAGATACTGGTTAATTGGATATATATATATACATCTTTTTTTCTGCGAAAAATGAAACCCCAAGAAAATAAAAGGATGGTACATCAATCGGTAAAAGCTCATTGCAACGTTTTGGGTACGTTCGACTCACCAGGGCTTAACATCAGAAAAACAAGCAACGCCCCATGGTAACCTGAGCATCTCTTTCGACGTCGACAACTCTAAAAAAATCATTATCTTTCTTAGTTTTGACAAAGGTGTAACACAAGTTCACTCTAAAACATATTGTGATCAGGTGTTTCAAACGTCTCCATGGTGAAAAGACAACGAGTCGTAAAACTGTGAAATAAATTCAGTTTGAATCATGAAATGATGGCGATCAGTTATTATTCATTACATTAGCTTAAATAATATATTAATATTGAACTGTAAAGTCACTTTACAGTTCTGGCGCAGTGGGTTAGTATGGATTCCTTCCTACTAGGATTCCTAGTTAGGATGGAATTCCTATGCAATTCCGGTTCCAAAAAACGACCGGTGGTTCAGTTTTCTTGCAGTCAGTGAAGTTTCCAGAGAAGGAAGAATAGTTTTCAGTTCCTGACGGGTCGGTCGATATTGATTGGCATTGGCTAATATTTTCGAATAAGAAAAATGAAGTGAATGAAGCTTTTACTCAGAAGACTTTAAAAGTGCCAGTCAGTGGAGAAGTCGCTAACTTTTATCGTCAGTTGGTTGGAGAGGAAGATGATGATAGTTCTCCTGAAGCAAATTCAGAATTTCATCCTGTGGTATGATTCAACTCCACATGAGTTTGTTAATAATTTGTTTTTGGGTTTGAGTTTTCTTGACGTGTCGAAATACTTTGTAATTCAATCACTCTGTAATTTATTTTCCAAGCAACAATTTAGACAAATAAAGCCTTAATTTTATTTAAAAGGTTTACAACAATGTACTCATCTAAATTGTATTCTAATTATGGATAGATTCGTAAAACCTGACAAGTTTGATGTCGAACCACATTCGCCAACTTCAACACAGGAGTGGAAATACTGGTTAAAGACTTTCGAGAACTTCGTAGATGCTTTTGTTAAAATCAATGATACGGGTAAGCTCGAACTTCTCATTAATCGCTTGTCCCCTTCAGTGTACCAACAAATTGCTGATAAAACGACATTCTCCGACGCTGTAGAATTATTGACATCAATATATGTTAAACCCAAGAATGAGATATTCGCTAGACATAAGGTGCCCCATACACTATCAGTTGGACTGAAGGCGGCCGGAAGGCTGTCGACTGTGGTCGCCCACACACTTATCAGTTAGCCGGAAGGCCTTGGACTGCAGTTCGCGCGAACTGAAAGTGTATGGGCGCCATTGAGGCAACGATCGGTCGAGAGATCGGCGACCAGCATGGACCTGTCCGGTGTTGATCTGAGGTTCCTCTCGCCATACACTGTCAGTTCGCCTGCAGGCCCGTGGTCCAAACGACGGGATACCCGGTGTTTTCGTCAGTTTCACGGCCGGCGATTTTTGGTCTCGCAAAGTTGAAGCGCGATCGGACTGAAGCAGGATGGACAACAAACCGCCATTTATTTCGGCGTTTATAGAATTGTATCGTGCCTACCCGTGCCTTTGGAAAATTAAAGATGACAGTTATGCAAACAAAAGGCTGCGGGATGAAGCGTACGAAAACTTGTTAGCGTTTTATAAAAAGACTGTGCCGTCAGCAACTCTGGACACAGTGAAGAGAAAAATCAACAATTTGAGAAGTTCGTTCCGAAAAGAATTGAAAAAAGTTAAAAATTACAAGTCCGGTTCATCGGGCGACGACGCGTACGTACCGTCACTCTGGTATTATGACTTGCTATTGTTTTCGGCCGACCAAGAAGAAACAAGAGCAACAATCGGGAGCGAGGAAACACTTCAATTCGTAAGTGCTTTAATAATTTTATTTATATATAATTACTACAATTTTATTTAACTTAAATGATAACCATATTTTATTTAAATTAAATTTTATTTGAAATAGGTACGTATAGGTATAATAAATAAAAGGTAATCATTAGGTATTTTACAAAATTAGGTACAACTTTTACGGGGCTGTGTAATAACTATTGCCTTCAATGATTATTAACAAATCTATCTTGCCAGGAGACCGCACCGTCACCAACAAAATAGTTCTTGTAATTGTCACGATTGTTTTTTGCATTTTCGCATAAAACTTGTCTATTATATCCCTGTTGTAGACTCAGTAGTTGATCTTCCTCTCTCTGTCCTCGTATTACTTCCCCACAATCAATATCTTCTATATCCAGAGAATTTGCCGGCATGTAAGACGTTTTTGCTTCTTTCCTCAAAAAATTGTGAAGAACGCAAGCTGCTAGCGCAACGAAATCTATTTTTTCTGGATTCATGTTGATTTCTGTATGAAATACCCGGAAGCGACTTGACAGAATGCCAAAAGCATTCTCAACTATTCTGCGAGCTCTGCTCAAACGGTAATTGAATATGCGCTCTTCGTAAGTCAAATGTCTTTGAGGATATGGTTTGAGTACGTTTTCGTGTAAAGCAAAAGCGTCGTCAGCTACAAATACGAAATTGAGGTTCGCCTTGTTGGCATTATTTGGTGGCAAATTGAGACTTTTGTTGAGCAATTTCGTGTAAAAGCTGGTACATTCAATTACGCCTCCATCAGAAACTCTTCCGTTACAGCCTACGTTTACGTATATAAACTCGTAATCTGCATTAACGATTGCCA
Source organism: Creontiades dilutus (assembly GCA_031894815.1). Lineage (NCBI taxonomy): Eukaryota > Metazoa > Arthropoda > Insecta > Hemiptera > Miridae > Creontiades > Creontiades dilutus. Next base: position 50,588 of record JAVIWC010006182.1, read on the forward strand.
TTAGAACTATACTGCAAAACTCCTTGTAATTATAAAAATATGAGCCACTTTTCAGAGGTTTCTTGATCCTGATATGTTTTCCGTCGATGGCACCACCGCAATTGGGGAAGTTCCACCTGTTCGAAATCCTTCCCCGTCTTTAGCCATTCGTCTTGAGTTTTGGGTAACTGAAACAACATAATTTTTTTATGTACCCTTAAAAGGGGTGTTTAGTGAGTACGAAATGTCTCTCATTTTAGAAAATAAAACATCTCTGCTTTTCCTTACTACCTACGCATTTGTGAAGCTCACTGACACATACCGAAAATAAGCATAGAAAATTCTTACCATGGACTTAGGGCACCTAGCTAAAAAAGAAAATATATTCTACGGGAATTACGTTTTTTAGCGAGAATTAAAATTTTTTTGTAGAAATGGAACTTTTAGCGGAAAATAAATTTTAGGGTAAGTAGCTAAAACGGTTGATAAGTTTCCAAATTTTTATATAATTAAAAAAATATATATATTTTTTCCAGGAGAGTGAAGAATGTCAAGATGAAACCTGGAACTATGCGCACCATTCGTCACAATTGTTGCCGCCCTCCCCGGCTTCTATCCTGTCAGACAGTGCCTCTTCAGGCCCATCAACTTCATCCTCGAAAAAGAAAAAACCGAGAAATGAGCCAAAAAGGACACAGGTTGTCGACGCAGCTTTGAAGGCTTTGAAGGAAGATGATGAGTATGATGGGATTGGGCTCAACGTTGCGTGCAAATTACGTCGCATGGATGAAGAGCAAAAACTGTTGGCGGAAATGTTGATCAACAAAGTGTTGATGAATGGAGTTAAAGGAAGGCTACAAGAGGATACAGATTTATGTGCACTGAAGTTTATGCAGCCGCAAATACCTGCTCGTCATGCAGAAAAAAAAATTTCGAACTCCATCGATCAACAAGACCTCTTCCAGACAGACATCAATCCGACTACTGGAGTCGAAGATTCCTCGCGTGTATATATGATCTCTGATCATGTTGACAGTAACAACCAGTTTTCTGAATTTTTAGTTTTGAAATAGTTAAGTCTCCAACGCTTCCATATCTGTTAAATAGACTCTCCATGATTTTCGTACAACTTTAAAGTCAGTTAATTTTCATTCAATAGGTAAAAATATAATTTTTTTAATGTCACGAACAAAATAAAACACATAATTATGAATCAAAAGTAGTTATGAAGTGAAACTTACCTTCAGATAACAATCTTTCAGCGCGAGGTAGATGTGCTTGCAGGTTTCCGGTACGATTCTTCCAAGCGCTTGTGGCGAAATTCGTGTCGGAAATTTTAGATCTTCAAGACTTTGGCCGGTTCCCAAAAATCTCAAAGTAGCCGTCAACCTCTCTTCTGCTGATATTGCCTGGCGCAAATGTGTGTCCATCTTTCTAATCCCTGGTGAAACGAAACCGAGGATCTTTTGAAAATTCTCTTCACTCATCCTCAAATAATTCATGAGGTCTTCATGGTGAGTCTGCCTCAACTCGCGGAGCAGAGACATGTGAGAGCTGGTGTCTCTATCTTGCAGCCATTTTTTCACCCATAATCTTTTTTTTTTTTTTGGAGGATCCCGAAAAACGGATAAAAGGAATGTGGCGCATCGTTTCCGACGAAGCATGATGGTGGATGGTGGAAAACTGACTGATGTCGGTGACAGTTCGCCTGCAGTCCTGAAAGGCGACCAACAGTCCGCCTGAAGGCCCTGGACGCATAGTGTGTGCTACCTTCCGGCAAGCATCTGTAGATTGGTACGTTCGCCTGCAGGCGGTTAACTGAAGGTGTATGTTGCTCGCCAATACTGGCCTTACGTTCGCCTGTTGAGGCGATGGCCTGCAGGCAATCGTATAGTGTATGGGGCCCTTAAGCTAGCCTCACAAAAGCAGTATTCAGAAGAATCTATTGATCACTACCATAAGGAAATACAGCTTCTCAGCAGAAACTGCGAATTTTCAGCGGTGGATGTGGAAACTCACTGTAAAACCTACGTCCATGATTCTTTAATCCGAGGAATCAATTCTCATCAGATTCGCCTTAGGCTTCTTGAATTCAATTCTCTCACTCTTGATAAGGCAGTTGAGAAGGCCCAAGCATCAAGCAGCACTGCTTCAACAAACATCAAGCGCCACCTTCCTGGATTCGTTGAACCCTTAAGATAACATCTCTCAGAGCCAACGCCATACACTCAACACCCTGAAATCTGACACATCGATAAATGGTGGGCATATTTGCATATGTTTACATTCATACTAACTTACAGACCAGGTTCAAAAATGCAGACCGTTGATTTCCTATCTAGATATCCGGTAAGTAACCCTGAAGAAATTAATATTTTTGAAACACATATTGATGATTACCCACCTGCACACAACACTGGAACTTTCAAGGTCATAGAGAATAATTTATCTCGAATAACAGATACGCATCAAAATATGTTAATAGAAAAACGAGTAGATCCTTTAGAACTTTCAGGAGATTGGTTATTATTAGCTCAACATCAAGATAGAGAAATAAAATGTATAAAGGATTAACTTGAGAATGGTGCTTCTAGCAAATACGTATGTGATAATTGGTTATCTACGTATGTAGATACGTATGTGATAATTAGTATTCTGATGTACCATTTGATCCATTCAATTTCCCTGTCATATCGATATGCACTGTATCAAATGGAACGGCGTTTTTTAGGTATAGGATGAAAATCAATCAATTCGTCGTGCGACCAAATCACCAAGTACCAAAGGTACAACTTTAGCTTTTCTACCCTGTAAACGTTTTGCATCATATTCTGCGGATTGATCAATTCGAAATTTCGCTTCGTTCCTGAGATTCATCAAATCTGAACGCTCAGGTAGAATGATTTCATCACTAACTCTTAATACTCCAGGAATGTATTGTTTTCTACCTAGAGAGAAAAACATTTATTGATCATTATATGGGGTGGAATGTAGGGTTAGTTGGGATTTGTGAAAAGTATAAATTGATATGCCAAAAGCTCGAAGTGGTATGCCAGAAGTAGAAATTGAGTCGCCGAAAGTTTAACTTGAGTTGCCAAAAATATTAGAATTGATTCGTGCCAAAGGTTCTAATTAATTTGCCAAAATCTTCAATTTGATAGTATGCCAAAAATTCAAATTGATTTTGCCAAACTAATCTGACTTAATTTTTTTTCCTAACTATATACATGTATGTAGGTATGTAAGTACGTTGTGTGTTGCTGGTTTCCCGATGGAGATTTTGCTAATTTGCACATAACACAATTTTCAATGAGTCGTTTCACAAATTTATTCAAATGAGGGAACCAAAATTTTTCCATTCATTTTTCCAATGTTTTGGGATGAGCCATATGAAGTGTAGATTCATGAATTGAATGTACGACTACCCATCTGTAAGCTCTCGGGACAATCGGGGCTTTCATGTTTTTCTTATTATGTTGGAATTTTCGAAACAAAATACCGTTAATTATCACATACGTATTTGCTAGAAGCACCATTCTCAAGTTAATCCTTTATACATTTTATTTCTCTATCTTGATGTTGAGCTAATAATAACCAATCTCCTGAAAGTTCTAAAGGATCCACTCGTTTTTCTATTAACATATTATGATGCATATCTGTTATTCGAGATAAATTATTCTCTATGACCTTGAAAGTTCCAGTGTTGTGTACAGGTGGGTAATCATCAATATGTGTTTCAAAAATATTAATTTCTTCAGGGTTACTTACCAGATATCTAGATAGGAAATCAACGGTCTGCATTTTTGAACCTGGTCTGTAAGTTAGTATAAATGTAAACATTTGCAAATGTGCCCACCATTTATGTACTCTTGTATTCAATTTTTGCTTTAGATGACTCGCTTGAAATGATTTACAGTCAGTTACAAGTTTAAATACGGTATATAGCAAGAAATTGTCCCAATATTCAAATGCTAGCACCGCAGCCATAGTTTGAAGAGAGAAAAATAACCTATAACTTTTGTTTCATTATTAATAATATTAATTGTAATTACAGGTTCATTAGTTAGCAGTCCTATTCTGTCCAATTTCTTCATGTTCTTCGGTCCAGTGGAAGCTGTTTTGCTTCCGAGTCTACTAAAGTAGCGGAAGCATTGTTTTCACTTTCGGAATGTGAACATTTTTTTGTCTCCAAAATCAAAAATTCCACTCGCAATTTTGCGTGTTAGACCTTTCTGAACGATTTTGGTTCCGTGTCTGTCTGTGTAGCTGTCTGTCTGTCAGCAAATCCTTGTTACGGGCAAAAGTACACGAAGTTATTGTCCGATTTTGATGAAATATTCAGGGATTGTGCGGGTTGGGGTGTAGATGGTCCCCTATAGGTTTCATGACCCCCGGATCAATAGTAGCCTCTGTGCATGCGCAAACGTGAAATCCTTGTTACGCGCATAACTCTGAGAGTTCTTGACCAATTTCGATGAAATTTTCAGGGATTGTTTGGTTTGATGTGTAGATGGTCCCCTATGAGTTTCATGGCCCCCGGATCAACAGTAGCCTCTGCGCATGCGCAAACGTTAAATCCTTGTTACGCGCATAACTCCGAGAGTTCTTGACCAATTTTGATGAAATTTTCAGGGATTGTTCGGGTTGGGGTGTAGATGGTCCCCTATAGGTTTCATGACCCCCGGATCAATGGTAGCCTCTGCGCATGCACAAACGTGAAATCTTTGTTACGCGCATAATTCTGGGAGTTCTCGACCAATTTCGATGACATTTTCAGGGATTGTTCGGTTTGATGTGCAGATGGTCCCCTATGAGTTTCATGACCCCTGGATCAATAGCAGCCTCTGCGCATGCGCAAACTAAATCCTTGTTACGCGCATAACTCCGAGAGTTCTTGACCAATTTTGATGAAATTCTCAGGGATTGTTCGGACTTATTAGGTATATTTTATAGTTTGTTCAATAGTTGAACATGCCTACCTTTATTTTCTCAAGTTATGCTCCTGCATAACAATAAATTTACCCTAATTCAACATTTACTTCGCCTAATTGAACGAAGTTCTTTAGTCAATAATAATTTTCAATTATCTATACAGTCATGTTATGGATACGAGGAAGCTATGTGCCACACCCACTTGACAGAGGTTTTTAATAGAGTTTAATGCATACAATGGAGCACATTTATTGCAAAATCTTTGATGAAGTTTCGAAAATAGGTATATAGACCATAGAACATAATCGTGATCTACCATTCTTTTTTGGAACTAAAAGAATGGGCGAAGAATAGGGTGAATTCAATTTTTCTATTATCCCTGCATCAAGTAATTCTTCGATGTAAGTTCAGACTACATCGCGATCTCGTGGGTGTGATGGATATGGACGTCAGTAGACAATTTTTTAAAGGATCGAATAATTTAATTTCACATTCAGTGATTGTTACACGTCTTCTAGGGAGTCCATAGGTAAATCTGGAAGAATATTTATTCAAAATTGATCCAAGTTTATTCACATTTTCAGTGGTTTGTAAGTCTGTTTTTAATTCTTCAATTTCTGGATGAAATATTTCTTTTTGGGGTTCCCTTGTGTTGAACCCTGAATTAAACGGGGTGTAGACGAAGATAGAGTCTCCACTGACGAAACACTATCTACTTGAAGATCTATTACTTGTTCTCTACATGGAATTGGCCAAAGTTCGCTCGGATTTTCGTTAATTTGTTCGAAAAACAAGAAGTTAAGGGATATAAATGTTGTAGGGGATTTTTCTTAAGGGTTTTTAGAAATGTTTTTCTACGTTCTCTAGCTGGTTGTTTATTTGTTTTATTTAATATTTCATAACCATTTTTCAAAATTTTAACACTAATTCCAGTTTTCAAAATGTCTCGTCGTAATAAAATTTCGTGAGTACTGGTATTTTCGGGAACAATTAAAAATACGACTGTAATGTCAATACCATCTATAGTAATTATTACGGAAATTTGTCCTTCAACCATAATTTTGCTCGATTCTATCCCTGTCAATTGAATAGGACTATTAAATTCCTGTACCAAAAATTGTGGTTCAACATGTGATAATAATGAAACTTCAGAGCCAGGATCGAATAAAAATGGAAAATGTTTACCTCTGTGTGTCAGAGAGCCAGTGGGGTAGGCCTGGCACGCATTAACCTGGTGTTTCTCAGCGCAATGGTTGTTGAAGGCGGTTCCACTTGGTTGGCTGCTTCCTCCTGGATGATGATTGGCATTTTTCTCTCTTCTTGGGTTTTTGAAGCAGACTTTTCAGTCGTGAGAGTCCTTAGCACATTTCCAACAGCGCCTTTTTTTTCTTGTTCGTCTTGGATGTGAGGCTTGGTAGCGAATGTTGATTGGAATCCTCGATGTTGGTTGTGATTACTTGGCCGGTAAAACTTGTTCGGAGGTCCCTGGTTGTTACTACTGTTTGACCGTTTGTTGTTATTGTTATGATGGGAACCGCCTTCACCACTGCTTCTTGGATGAGGTCTTCTTCAAAAATATGTGTTAATTTTAGGCAATCCAGCTTTTGCGGCTTTTAACTCCTTTATTAATGACAATTCCGTCACTTCCTCAGTACGACAGGCCCAACAACAAACGTCTTGATCCGCGCGAGCGCACAATGCGCCTGTCAATAATATGGCACATTTTCCCCCTGTTTTGTTGTGAAAAGCTCCTTCTAAGTTTGACCAAAAATTCCGCTGCATATTTTTAAATGTCACCGTCTTTTGCGTAGTGAGTAATCGATTGGTGAACCTGAGCCATAGGGGTATCAACTTGACAATACTTGATTGAAAATAACTCACAAAAAACTTCCCATGTTAGGCTGTCTTCTGATACTTCCGCTTGCCAGTCAGTTGCTGAACCTTTCATACTACTAATGAGGGCTGCAGCGATATCTCCCTCATCATAGTTTTTGTTTTTGAGTAATATTTCGCAGCCTCCTAGCCATGCCTTAGCTGTGGTTTTTCCCTCCCGGTCAAACTTGGGGAATTTTAGTTTGGGTTTCGATAACGTTTTTGAAGTCTCTCCATCATTTCTCCAAAAACTTCTGCAAATGTTGCCATGGCATCGGGTACTGCAACGTGCTGTGGTGTGGATTCTTCTTCTTCCGAATCACTTAAAGCACAATCTTCCACTTTCCACTCGCTACTCATAATGCACTCTACAGAACAGAATGGGGAGGCATTACATTCTTCCCTTCATAAATTCAAGCACCCCTCAGATTTCGATCCTGAAGCTCTCCCTTCCTTGAGACTCCCACCCTCACATCCACTAGAAAGGTACATATACGCTCTACTTAAATGAACTTCAAGTGCCAACTTCGTGAACTCTCTGGCTACACGGGATAATTTGACCAAAAGCGAACGTCATACTCTCAAATCCTTGAAATCTGATCCATCAAGCAAGATCATGCCTGCAGACAAGGGGTCCACAGTTGCTATCATGAACGCCAAAGACTACAATCGGGAAGCACTGAGACAATTGTCTGATGAGAGATTTTATGAGCCACTTGACAACAACCTAACAGCGCAGCTAGCAAAAGATCTCAAGAGGTACATTAAAATAAATGGAGAGAGAGAAGGGTTTCTCTAAGCTCCAGGGATATTGAACTTTTAGTTCCAAATGAGCCACAATGCCCTGATTTCTATCTCCTCCCTAAGATCCACAAATCATATTCTCTCCCTGACCAACCTCCACCAGGTTGACCAATTATGGCAAGCTTTGGCTGCATTACAGAACGGATCTCTGCATACGTGGACTCCCAACTTCAACCTCTCGTACAATGCCTGCCATCTTTCATCAAGGACACAAAACATTTTTTGACTTTACTGAGAGAAACCACGATCCCAGATGATGTGATTTTTGCCACCATCGATGTGAATTCTATACACACAGAAATTCCTCACAACAAAGGATTGGCTGCCCTCACCCACTTCCTGGAGATTCGTCCTGAACAAGAGTTCCATCCACCAACTTCCTAGTCAAACTTGCAGAATGTGTCCTAACGATGAATGTTTTTGAATTCGCGGACCAATTCTACATGCAGAAGAGAGGGACTGCAATGGGAACTCAAAGGGCACCCTCATACGCAAATTTGTTCATGGCGGATTTTGACAACAAATTTCTTGGATCGAGAGAGAAAACCCCATTAATATGGAAACGGTTCATTGATGACATTTCCCTCATATGGCCGCATGGGGAAGAGGAACTTGAGTCCTTTCTCAGGGACCTCAACTCCAGTTTCTCTGTTACATTCACGTGGTCATATTCAAGGTCAATGGCTAAATTCCTGGACGTAGACATCTCGATGGTCAGTGGAAGCTTCAGAACTAGTGTACACATAAAACCTACAAACAAGCAGCTATACGTACACTACGACAGTTGTCACCCTCCTCACACAAAGCGGTCCATTCCAAGGTCATTGTCCATTAGAGGCAACGAAATTTGCAATAATCAGGACAACCCGGAAGATTATTTGTTACTGATTGGAGAAAAATTGATAGAGAGAGGGTACCTGAGACGAATTGTCAGTGAAAGAGTGGTTCCAGCTTGTATCAACTATCGACAAAGAACACGACCACAAAGGGACTGAGTTCCTCTGGTCACCACATTCTTCTTCGGAAATCAGAATATGAATGAGATCCTCTGGGACCTTCAGCCGATTCTGGCATCCAGTCCCCTGACCCGCAATTTGTTCAGGGATGTGCCACAGTTTATGTACCAACAGGGGCGGAATTTAGCACACTCAAAGGTCTGAAATCTGATGTATCCATCAACGGATCTGTGGAACTCCACAGATTTTGATAAAGAAGTGCTGCGACAATTACGAGACACACGATTCTACAAATAATTAGACACAGATCCCAGGCAACAGTTCAAAACAGACTAAGGAGTATATTAGGAGGAAAGGAAGGAGAGACGGACTGAGCTCAAGAGATATCCAACTTCTTGTACTAGAGGATCCAAAATGATCAGATTTCTATCTTCTTCCAAAAATTCATAAACCGTACTCTCTTCCAGATCAACTTCCACCAGGCAGACCAATAATAACGAGCTTTGGGTGTTTGACTGCAAGGATATTATAATATTGTATAATATTTATAATATTATATAATATTTAGGTGGAATATTGTCCCGCAAGCATCCACGGATTCCGCCTTTAAAAGTGCAGCAGCCTGGGCTACATAGATATGAGTGTTCGAGGTGCAAACTGTGTGAGATTGTTATTGAATACTCTGAATTCACCTCACCGAATAACTCCCACTCCTACAAATGCCAGGGACGAGCAGAATGGTGGATGGAACTCTTGGTTCAGGACGCATCTCCAGGAAGTGGGTGATGGCAGCCAACCCTTCGTTGTGAGGAATTTTTGTGTATAGAGAATTCACATCGATGGTGGCAAAAATCACATCTTCTGGGATCAAGTGAATCTAGGAAAGATCTGCTAGATGTCCGTTGAAGAAGTTGTGTATCTCTCGGGAGAATGTGAAGGAGGAAGTCCCGTTTCATTTTAACTCCTTGGATCAAAGTTGGATGGTGGTGAGAATTTGTGAAGAGAAGGGTGTAGGTTTTCTGTCGTGTTTTCTTCAGGGTTGTTATACCAATAATATTTTAACCTTAGGCGCCAGCAAAATTCTTGAATGTCCTCATGTAGTTTTATGTCGTCAGCTTGTGGGGTTGGAGCAAACGTGAGCCCTTTTGAAAGTAATTTTGTTTCTACAGTGCTGAGTTGGCGGGTGGAAAGATTGCATACATTTTCGTGTTCAGTCTCAGGAGGACCAGCATGATGAACCTCAGATGAACTGGGTTCGTTCAAAGACTGGCTTATTTCTCGGTATCTTTGGTTCCCTGGTCTGTTCTTGGTGTTTATAATGAGGCCGAAACAACCTCGGTTGTCTGTTTGGAGGGAATTTAAATTCGTTTCTAATTTGAAGTGGTATCCCTCTTCGTAACTGTTGAAGATATAGGGCTGACAGTTTTTGAAGGTGGTTGGAACAGAATATATCTAACATACGATTTGAACGATGAAGTATTACGCTCGCCTGGTATGCCAGGGAGGAGCTAACTGATCGAACTACATTTAGTAATGGAATTAGATTCTCTGTTAGATATTTTTTGAGGAGGGATTGGTATTTAAGAAGGACAAAGTATGCATATTCCAGGGAGCATACCTAAGAGAATGACGATATATTGGTCCGCATAGCTGGCGGGGCGGCTGCTACAGGAAACTTCAAAGTCATACCACGTGGTACTATCCCCACTCGTAAACAGTTCCCAATGAATTCAGTATGACTGATACATTTGGCGACCTTCACCGAATAGTACTGAATCTTTTGGAGCCAATATTGTTGGGGATTCATTATAATGTTGAATGAAAAGTAAACACAGAAAACAGGAACAAGTTTTGGAACGTCGATTAGATAGGTGCTACTGCACTGTTTTTTTCTTGGTATATTATTTGACTGTTCTACTGAACTATATAATTTGTTTTTTGGTATATTATTCAATAATAAACCATTGTAATCGCTCTGGAAAAAAAAATTCTAACCCCCCCTGAAATTTTCATGGTTTACGTTTCAAAGGGTGTAGAATCCGAATCTGCAATCTGCAATCTCAAAACAAGTCGAATCGGCCTAAATATTTACCTATTTGAAGAACATACCATGAGGAATCGAATGAGCCCTTCCCCACGTCCGTAGGTCGAACCATTCTCGATGTATGGTGACATTTATGGTGACAACATTTTCGTTTTTTGGTTTATTATTGTTTGTTTGTAACCTAGTGATGCCGATAGCGTGGAGTTGTAGTGAATGTGGTTACTGGAGTGATACCCGATGTGGATACTTGTAGTTTATAGCCGATACACGGGTTGAAGCATTATGATATGTATGAAACGCTGATAATATGTAGGTAAATATTATTACTGGGGATTATTATTCAATATTATTACTGGGGTAAATAAGTAGTCTTTTGCTCGGGTTTATTATTCAATTGGCTTGCGTTCATGATTTGAATCTGTACTAAGCTTCGGAGTGTGCGTGTTTCAATAAAAAAACGCTGCAAATTCTTTCACTGGGGTTTATTATTCAATTGGCTTGAGTTCATTATTTGAATTTCTACTAAGCTTTGGAGTGTGCAGGTTTCACAGGATAGAGCGATTATTGAATTTCAGGAGATACGCATGGAGCACGTAAATCTGTTCTCAACCAAAATACATATTTGGATTGATCAGTTGATCATATTTGTGTGCCTTCTGAAATTCAATAATCGCTCTATCCTGTGAAACCCGCACACTCCAAAGCTTAGTAGAAATTCAAATAATGAACTCAAGCCAATTGAATAATAAACCCCAGTGAAAGAATTTGCAGCGTTTAAAAATAATAGCGAACACAGAAAGAAAAAAGATGTATTTGATATTTCGATTGATATCTTGATCACAATGTAAGACGAAAATGAAATTAATTAATTTCTATGTTGATGGGGAGATGGGATGATTTGTTGGTAGGGAGATGTGATGACTGTTGATTGGCTTCCGTAATGCTGATTTTAATCATTAATGTTGAAGCCAGGATGTTGGTTTGCTTTCAAGACCCACTTGTGTACCCTTTCTGATTGGTGGAGCTGTGTGTCATTGGATCCTGGTGGCATCTTTTTGAGGACTTTCACTCGAAAACACTCATCAAATGATGCATTGTGAGATCTTGCATGCTCATCGATGGGGAGTGGCCGATTGTGAGTGACTGAAGCTCGGTGGTTATTTACTCACAGATTAAGCTGTGATGCTTTGCCAACATAAAAAGCTTTTTGATTGCTGTCGAATTGTTGGCAAAGCAACTGATAAACGCACAGTTCTGATTGACATTCTGCTGAATTCACACATTTGTAGGAATGTGGAGTGTTAACCTACGTGAATTCACCACTTTCGATCACTAGTTTACAGAGTTTACATCTGAGTCGGCCGCAGGGATGTAAGCCTGGTTGTTGTGTCTGTGTTTGAGGATGCCGATGTGATAACATTTCTCCAATGTTTCTAGCTTGTTGGTACGCTACTTGTGGTGTGTCTTGAAAAAGGCCTCTTGTTTGCGTGTTGGATGTCAGAATGGGTTGTAGCTCACGCAGTACACTATTTAATTTTTAAGCTCCAAAGAAAAAAATTAAACTGTTTCGTGGATGCTGATTGGGCGGGTGAAAGAGGAGATAGAAAATCAATCAGCGGTTGTTTATTTCGAGTTGGTTCAAGCAGCGTGAGTTGGTTATGCAAAAAGCAGTCCTCAGTTGCACTGTCGTCCACAGAAGCTGAGCTTGTTGCTGCGTCAACAGGTATTCAAGAGGCTGTTTGGACTAGAATACTTTTCAGCGACATGGGTTACCCTCAGTTTGATGCAACGCCTATATTCGAAGACAACCAGAGCTGCATAAAGTTCATAGAGAATGAAAAGGCAAGCGCAAGAATCAAGCACTTGGGTGTGAAGAAGTTCCATGCTAAGGATCTCATCCTCAAACGGGAAATCGCATTGGAGTACTGTCCTGATCAGAACCTTGCGGACATTCTGACTAAACCTCTTGCAGGACATAAGTTCCAAGGTTTCCGGGGGCGTCTTGGACTGCTGTGCTCTTCTGTTGATGTTGCGGGGGCGTGTTGAGATATATTGTCTCCTACAATATTGATCAACATCAACCCAAGCTTATTCGTAGTTAGGGAAAGTTTGTTTTTCATTAAAGTTTGTGATATTCATGCGAAATACTTGTTCTCCTTTTTAACAATGTCTGTCAAGAAAAGCTGCAGTTCCTTCTCGCCATGTGGCCATATTAGAAACACGTCTTCAATAAATCTCTTCCACAACAGGGGAGCTCTTGATGCCAATAAATCATTCTCTAATTTGCCCATGAACAGATTGGCGTATGAAGGAGGCAGGTTCAAAATGACGTCCTGCTCATAGTTGCAACAAAGTGGCGTTCCCCAATAGAAATCAAATTTTCTCTGAAAACGATACCCCGGATCAGAAAACGATACTCCACATGTCTTTGTAGCGAAAAAAAAATCGGCCTAAACCTCGCTAATACTCAGTTTTGTGCCCATTGCCCATCTGTACTCACCGAT
>JAVIWC010006196.1:0-62767 GCA_031894815.1 Creontiades dilutus
ATTGTCTTTTACAATTGGGGGCCGCTCCGGGATCGACAAATGCCTCGCTCAGTGAATCAAGTTCGTCCTTCTCGCACTGTGACGACGAGACAACAGGCTGCAGATAACCAGCCAGAAGATTGGGAACCATCGACGCAACCTATGGAAATCTCTGGTGATGATTCCGTGTTGATGGCCCGAATTATAAGTTTGGAAGGAAAACTTGCAAATCTAGAAGAAGGGCAGTGTGGAAGAGCAGATCTTCAAGTAAGCAACTCTTGTCTACTGGAGGAAAACCAGCGGCTGGTGAGGGAGAATACTCGGCTAGTCAATGAAATATTGGCGAAAGATGCTGAAATTGCTCGCCTCAGAGAAGGAAATTTACAAGTACATAGTACTTGTGGTACTGGTATGGTGGTATATGAAAGCTCCCTTCTTCCTTATGAAGGTAAATTGGATTGGGAGGAGTACAGCAGTCACGTGGAAGTGTTAGCTCTTTCAAATGGATGGGATGAGCAGAGGAAAGCACAAAAGCTTGCAAGTGCTCTGCGGGGGCCTGCCTTGAGTGTTTTGAATTCACTTCCACCCTGTGAGCGGACACAATGGGTTCCTTTGTCAACAGCCCTAAGCAAAAGGTTTGGGCAACATAATTTGGCTCCAAAATGGCAGGCCCATATGGAAAGCCGCCGGCAGAAGGCTGGGGAGTCATTGATAGACCTTGCTGCAGACATTGAAAAGATGGCAAGGCTTGCTCTGCCTGGGTGGCCTGATCATTGCAAGGACCAAATGGGAGTTAGAGCCTTCTTGAGAGCACTGGCAGATGAAAACCTACGTCGGGTGTTGGCTGCAACTACTCCTGCTACAGTTCAAGATGCATTGACAAGAGCTCAACTCATTGAAGCTACCACAAAGGACGGATGCTGGGATTGTGGGCAAGGGGGCCATGTACGCAGTAAGTGTCCTAAGCAGAAGCACACCCAATCACAGGAAAACTGAGAAGAGCCAGGGCAAAGGGCCAAACCCCGGCTCAGAAGAATTGGCCCTCCTCATATGTAAGCACTGTTCAAACAAGGGGGGAAACGTTATTTGCTAGAGCTTCAATAAATAATTGTATTTGCTACTTCTTGGTTGACACTGGAGCCAGTGTTTCAATACTACGACCTGATATAGCTAGGAAGTTCGGCATAAAGGTAGTATCCTATAAACTTCCTAGACTGAGAACAGTTGGGGGGGACAACTTGCAGGTAGTGGGGAAAGGTCAGGCAACTGTGGAACTAGGTGGACAAAAGTGGGATCACAGCTTTCTTATAGTAAAAATTCGGGATAAAGCTATTCTTGGCCTCGATTTCTTTCAGTTAGCTGGAGCATGTATAGATCTCAGTACAAATCAGTTGCAAATCAATAACCATCAAGTTCCTTTATTGTCCAGACAGGAGTGTGTGGAAAAAGTTTTTGAGGTGCAAAATGTATCAGTCGTGGATAAGAATAACACAGATAGGGAGTTGTGGATCCAGAAGGCTCTAGAATGTTCAGATTTATCCTCAGGGTCTGCTGAGTACAAGCATGTTGCAGCCTTAATGGGGAAATATCGAACGATTTTTGCATTAGAAGGTAACCCGATAGGTAGAACACCTGTGGTGAAACATTCCATTAACACTGGAGAAGCCACACCAATCAAACAAGTGCCTCGTAGGATCCCATATGCACAGGAAGCCCATGTGGATAAGTTGATTCAGGAAATGTTGGATCAAGATGTCATAGAGCCATCCTGCAGCCCCTGGGTCTCACCTGTTGTTCTTGTCCCTAAAAAGGACGGCTCAACAAGGTTTTGCGTTGATTACCGCAAGTTAAATTCAGTAACCAAGAAAGACTCATATGCCTTACCATGCATTCAGGACTTGTTAGACATTCTTGGGGGGGCCCAATGGTTCTGCACCCTTGATCTGAAGTGTGGATATTGGCAAATTCCCTTGAATAGTGAGGATAAGGAAAAAACAGCATTTAGTATTTATCGAAAAGGGTTATGGCAATTCAAGGTTATGCCATTTGGCCTCACTAATGCCCCTGCCACGTTTCAGAGATTAATGGAAGCAGTAATACCAGCTGACCTTGCCTTAACATACCTAGATGATGTGATAGTTTATGGACCCGATTTTGAATCAGTACTGGAAAAATTAGAGAGGGTATTTCAATGTTTAGAGGCAGCCAATTTGCAGATCAATCCAAAAAAATGTGGGTTCTTCAAGAAGGAAACCACATATCTTGGCCACATAATTTCAGGGAAGGGTGTTAGTAGTGATCCAAGCAAGACAGCAGCTGTGAAAGACTGGCCCCTACCAAAGTCAAAGAAGGATGTGCGATCGTTCCTGGGATTCTGTTCATATTACCGCAGATTTGTCAAGGGATATGCCCAGATAGCAAAACCCTTGACTAGGTTGACAGAGGAATATGTAGACTTCCAGTGGGATCACTCCTGTGAAAAAAGCTTCCTTGAATTGAAAGCTAGGATGACCTCTGCCCCTATATTAGCCTTCCCTGACCTAGCCGAACCCTTCACATTAGATTGTGATGCCAGCTTACATGCTGTAGGAGCAGTTCTATCCCAGAAACAGAAGGGGCAAGAAGTAGTGATAGCCTATTTTAGTAAAACGTTGTCAAGACCAGAACAAAATTATTGTGCTACGAGACGAGAGCTGCTAGCTATTGTATACAGTATTCGTCATTTCCACCAGTACCTGTTTGGAAGGCCCTTCTCATTAAGGACTGATCATGCTGCACTTACATGGCTTACATCATTCCATCACCCAGAAGGCCAACTTGCTCGTTGGTTGGAAGCTCTGCAGGCTTATGATTTTAAAATACTTCACAGAGCTGGGAAAAGCCATGGGAATGCTGATGGGTTGTCTCGTCGGCCCTGTGATAGCAAATGTAGTTATTGCAATAAGAGAGAAAAGGCAGACCAGGTGGTGGCAGCTGTGGTTCTTGACTCAGAAGTTGGTAACCGCCAGGAAGATGATCAAGCCATCCAATTTGTAATTCAGCGAAAACTCAAACAACAGAAGCCTGATACTGCAGAACTTGCAGCAACAGATACAAGAGTTCGGCAGTTAGTGAACAGATGGGATTCCCTGGAGGTAGCTGATGGACAGTTATTTCATCATTGGGAGAGTCCAACAAATTCTTGGAGACAATGGGTCGTGCCAACCACGCACATAAAAATGGTTTTGGAGCAGTGCCATGATAAGCCCACTGGAGGCCATTTTGGATTTTTCAAAACGTTAGCAAAGGTTAGGCAACATTACTTCTGGCCAGGTATGACTTCAGATGTACGCTCCTGGTGTAAAACATGTAACCTCTGCAAACGTTTTAAAGGGCCAGGAATATGTCAATCAGCCCCACTGCAACAGGTTCTGATGGGATCTCCATTTGACAGGATGGGGGTGGACATCCTGGGACCATTCCCACGCTCCAGTAAGGGAAACAAGTATGTTCTGGTGGCTATGGACTACTTTACCAAGTGGCCAGAAGCTGTAGCTATCCCAAACCAAGAAGCCCGTACCATTGCAGCTGCCTTGGTTACTCATGTGTTCAGCAGAGTAGGGGTGCCCCTTGAGCTTCACACTGACCAGGGACGAAATTTTGAGTCTACATTGGTAAAGGAGGTGGCGGAACTGTTGGGAATCCACCGAACTCGCTCCACACCTCTGCATCCTCAGTCTGCTGGCCTTGTAGAGCGATTGAACAAAACATTAACCAAGCATCTTGCGCTTTTTGTTGATCGGGGCCAGGGTAACTGGGATGAAAAAATCCCTCTATTTTTGTGGGCATACCGCTCAACCCCTCATACAACAACTGGTTTATCGCCGGCTCAATTGGTGTATGGACGAGACCTACGGTTACCGGAAATGCTCTTCAGAACAACAGTTGGTCAGAAACGAGTAACGACGGAGTACGTGTTGAATCTTCGGAAGCATTTAGAGGAGGTCCGTTCGTTTGCTCAACAGGAAGCCAAATGGAAAATGCGAAGCCAGAAGGAATATTTCGACAGAAACTCAAAGAGTAAGGGCTTGAAGGAAGGTGACTGGGTATGGGTGTACAATCCGCAACGAAAAAGGGGACTTTGCCCAAAATTACAACCAGCCTGGACAGGACCCTGGGTCATAAAAAGGAAACGAAATGACATACTGTTCCAGGTCCAGATGGGACGAATGACTCGTTACCTGCATGTCAATCGGCTGGTGAAGGCGGACATTATACAGCCTGAGGACAGACTTAAGAGAGGGAGAGGGCAATGTAGTGCTACTTCAAAATAATTACTATTCAAGACGTTGGTAGCAGATGTTTTTACGAAAATAGGGAAAAAGTCATTCTTGTTTGGACTGTTCTAGAACAAATAATAAAAAATACAGTCTTCACCACAAGAACCTGTTAATTGTCTTTTACAATATAGCTTGAGAGTGTAAATACTGTAGGAAATAACATTAGGAGCCACTCAGCTGATCTAGGGCCTCTGAACCTTCAAGTAAGAGTCCTAAGGAGTCTAGGTATTACATTTTAGCTTGAAAGTGTAGTGTAGGAAATAGCTTTAGGAGCCACTCAGCTGATCTGGGTCTCTGAACCTTCAAGTAAGAGTCCTAAGGAGTCCAGGTATTCAATTTTAGCTTGAAAGTGTAGGATAGGAAATTGCTTTAGGAGCCACTCAGCTGATCAAGGGACTATGCACCTTCAAGTAAAAGTCCAAATGAATCTAAAGACTAATTCAGAGCGTAAATAGTGCAGAAATTAGCTTTGGAAGCCTGCCAACATGGGTAATTTCAAAATTTAGACTTTTCTAAAAAAAAATTTTTGAAACTTGTTCAACGTTCTTGTTTTTAATCAATCACTGCGGTTCTCTCGGTATATTACCCGAATGAACACATACAATCTTGAACCGTACCGCTGATACGCCATTTTAAAAAAAAAAACTTTTGTAGGGAGAGAGGTATATCTACTATTTTTTTCCCCTCTTAAGCCTCCAACCTCCAAGGGAATCGCCTCTCAAGTTATTCAATTTAGGTGAATGGAACAGCTCAAATTAGGCAATTTAAGGCACTATTGACTGGATATTGTAGGGAGTGAATGAGTAGGGAGTGAGGTTATAGCCTTTCACCGCCTTTACAGTCCACAAATCGATTGAAACTGGTTGAAACAAAATGCTGTCAACATTCCAACAACTACACTAATTGTAACACAAGTGCGATCAAGTTTCACTTGCCACAGTCAGAATGTTATTGGAGTAGGGAGTGAGGAGTTAAAAAACCCACACTGCTGCCTCCAGGGATGGTTTTCCCGGTAGAACTGACTGGGAAGGTCTTGGCAAAATCCAACCACCAGTGTTGGGACTATCTTGAATAAGGGATGCCAAACAAAACAGAAGCAACTTCATAAACACCCTTTCTGCCAGTTGAAGGCTACTTTTCATCATTGTAGGGAGTGAGGGAAAACCCTGTGACACTGAAATAATGGGCTGATAAGGCGACTTGCTTTGATCCAAATTTGTTTTTCTGAAGCGGCTATCTATCTTAGACAGTATTTTCTTTTCACAGGTTAGTGGATGTTAAGGCCATAATAAATGATGTGAAGATGGATATTGTATACCTCTAGCCAGTGACAGCAGTAGGGAGTGAGAAATCAGCACTTCGATATTTTCTCCTGGGTCCTCTAGGCACAACTTTTAGATATTTATCCATGAAACAAGTTCACCCACATAGGAGAGAAATTTTAAAAATTTACAAAACTGCATTCAGTTGATGTTGGTGGCAATACTGACCAGTGACATAAATGTGACCGAAATCTTGAAATTACCCACATACTACACCGCAGTTTGAGAGTGAAAGTTGTGGGAAATAGCTTTAGGAGCCACTCAGCTGATCTAGGGCCTCTGAATCTTCAAGTAAGAGTTCTAAGGAGTCGACGTATTAAATATCAGTTAGAGAGTGCAAAAAGTATAAAAATTAGCTTTAGAAGCAGCTAAGTTGATCTCAACTAAAAAGTCCTCAGGAGTTTACATAATAAATTGCAGCTCGAAGGAGTCAATAGCTTAGAAATTCGCTATAGGAGCCACTTTTTCTGATCTGGATCCTCTTCACGATCAAGTAAAAGCCTCAAGGAGTGTACATAATAAAATGCGGCTCGAGAGTGTAAATAGTGAGTGTAGTGTGTAGTGATTTAGGAGTCACGCAGCTGATTTGGGACCTCAGCACCGTCAAGTAGAAGTCCTAAGCAGTCTGCATATTAAATTGCAGCCTAAGAGAGTAAATAACCCAGAAATTCGCCTTGGAAGCCTCTCAGCTGATCTAGGGCCTCTGAACCTTCAAGTAAGAGTCCCAAGGAATCAAGGTATTAAATTGCAGATTAAGAGTGTAAATATTGCAGGAATTTTAGAAACTACACAGCTGATCTGGGGCCAGTTCACCGCCAAGTAAAAGTTCTAAGGAGTGCACATTTTAAAAATCAGGTTGGGAGTTTAAAAAGTGTTAAAATTGGCTTTAGGAGCCAATCAGTCGATCTCAAGTAAACGTTCTAAGGAGTCTACATATTAAATTGCAGCTTGAGAGTGTAAGTAGTGTAGAAATTTGCCACTGGTAGCCACTCAGCTGATGTAGAGGCTCTGAACCTTCAAGTAAAAGTTCTAAGGAGTCGACGTTCTAAATTGGATCCCGAGAGAAATAGTGTAGAAAATAGGTTTAGGAGCGACACATCTGATCCAGGCCCTCTGAACCTTCCAGTAAAAGCCCTAAGGAGTCTACATATTAAATTGCACTTAAAAGTGTAAAAAGTATATAAATTAGATGTAGGACCGAAGAAAATGAGTACTTCATGAGGAGCTTAATTTTCGTGAACACAACCCAACGGCAAACCGCTACACCAATTGAAATAAAAAAGTGATAAACATTAAGCGAAATTCTTGAAAATATAACAATATTAAATTTTGTTCAAGAGAATCAAAATTTTAACGATGAACTTTTTTCTGTAACTATAAATAAATGTTGCTTCAAAAAATGTATCGATTGTTAAAAAAAAAAAAAGTGTTTGTGGGGAAAATATGTATGTCTATTTGTATTTTTTCCAATTTTACCTATTATTTTGGAGAACTGAGCTGTGGGTCTCCAGTCCGGGTAGTGTTTGGGGAACTTGTCACGGGTCCAGAACGTGTGCATGACGACGGTGTAGGCGGCGAGTTTGTCGCTTTGGCAAGCGGCAGCGGCGGAGGCGGCGAAGGAGCTCGGCGCCGTGAGAAGGGCGACCGCGAGGATCCGACATGCGACCGTCCACATACCGGCGCGAGGAGTCGACTGGAGGCGGCCGCCTCCGGCTCCCACAGCTGAATCCTCGGGTTGGTATGGGGGGTGGCGGGTAGGCAGGGGCTAAGGAGGGAGGTGGCTCCCGCCAACCCGCACAGTCCGACCAACACCCGGACAACGTCGCCGAACACGGGCAGTCCTGCCAACGCCGACCGATAATACTGTCGAACCGAATTCAACCCCCTCAGCTGGACCAAATCTACATCAACAACGTTTTGAATTGTTACGAAATCGTTTACTACTTCTGTATTAGATAACGTAAATCCACGCAAATCACTGATTTATTTGTATTTGGTGTACACTATCTTAACTCGCCAAATAGCGCCTCCATGTCCAATAATTGCATAAAAGATAAAAATACTTGGGCTAAGGCCAGCCGGTTGAGTATATACATAAGTCATGAAAAACCCTATTTCAGTCAGTACTTATTTGGAAGTCTGGCATGCAGTTTGTCAGTAACGTGAAGAAGATACAAATGATCCAGAACAAAGAGGTAAAAGTCACTGGTACATTCAAAATGAAATCTTTTGTATATAGGTAGAGACTCTCAGTTTCGTTGTCAAGAAATTTGCTTGAGGCTAAGAGCAAACACATCTAGACCACTCAAATACATAGATGAACTATGTATCGTTACAACGGCCTGGTAGGGCAAACCTTGAGATTGGCATTGGGTGTCAGACAATTTGGTGTTTCTTGCACCTGAGGTAATGAAATGGCATAGTTGCCAATTCCATTGAGGTGGATGCGGTAATAATTGCTCCACCACGCTCAGAGGATGACCCAGACCCTTGAAAACGTCTGATTTATCTCCCAAGGCGAAGGATTCAAAAATCGGGAAGGGCCATGCAACCATATCCATCACACTCCCGTGGCTCTGAGAAAAGCCGGGGAGGGGGGAGGAGGGCTCGCAATAAATATGGCTGGGGTATGATAAGATGATTATTGAAGGGTTTTTAGTTAATAGCATTTGCCAATGGGGAAAAGCGAGCAATTAGCGTCGTCAGGACAGTTGATATTAAGAAGGACAGCGATCGTAACCACCCTCAAGCTAACATGTGAGGTATAATGGTATAGCTGCCCCTTCCATTGAGGTGGATGCGGTAATAATTGTTCCGCCACGCTCAGAGGGTGGACCAGACCCTTGAAAACGTTCGATTCATCTCCCAATGCGACGGATTCTAAAATCGAAAGGGCAAACCAACCATATCCATCACACACCTTCGAGTTATTTCCTGGACATCTTTTGTGCACACAATTCAATAGCATGGGGTTCTGCCTGATAAACAGTGGCCCCAATCCATGAGGTTTGGCTAGGGTTAAATTGGCTCACACTACCTTGCTTCATGACTGGAATTTTCAGCTTCCTAGATATCCTCTGGGCGTTGCTGTCAAATCGCCTCGACCCTCGGAAGGAATCTCAAACTTCCCCGGTTTAAATTATATCATCCCGTTTGTGTCGTTGTTGTAATGAACAAAAGGCATTTTTACAACTGAAACCCCTCCATCAACTAATCGATTCGCAAATCCCTCTTCCACAAACCTCCCATAAATCCCGCCTTTCTCGAACGTTAAATGAAATGAAATTATCAAAGGAGAACAAAAAAAAAATCCTTTCGAGCCTACTTTGTCACGAAGGGGATCGCAGAAAAGCCGTGATGAAAGGATAGTGAACAAGGGTTACGGAGGATAAAGAAGGGGTGGAAAAATGGAAGAACCTCAAAGAAACATGGGAAGACGAGCCAATCTATTTTGAAACCTTTATTCTTGCGAAAATGTGAACAAAAAAAAGAAGAAAAAAATTGAAAGAGGGTTGAAAGAAAGGGAAAGAACAGTTTTCAGGATTAGCGATGGGCTTGGGAGAGGATGGAGGTACATCGGTTGAGTTGTTTCTATCCCCTTTAGCGTCACTTCTATTTTTGAAAATATGAAAATGTGAGGAGCTTAACAATGGGTTTTATTCTATTTATTTGTTTTTTAACGAATAGCCTGAAATCGCTAACATTTTTTTCCTCCTCGATATAATTAGGTACAAGTGAATCGTAAACTCAAACCTGGTTCCTTGATGTAAGCCTTCTAAGGGTACCTAGTTGCCTACCTGGGATCGGCACCAGCGTTCCAATTAGCTGTTTCTTCATACAACGGCCGTTTGCTACGTCCTACGTTTGCTTAATTTCATTCCCTAAATGAGCACAGTCCAATCACCAAAGATCTTACCAATCTGACAACCTATATTCTCACCGAAAGAGGGTTTCAAGTGTCTTCTAAGGCTGGTTTAAAACTCAGCAGCTAGTTTTGGCAACAGAATTCCTTCTTGCCATTTTCAGTACAGTGGACATATGCCCGCCAATACTAGCCTGGTTTTATTCCCCAAGTGCCACATCAGCAAGGCCGAAATCCTAAAACATCATCAGCAGCTGTCCGAAGCTCTGGAGACTCAATTTTCGCCCTGCCAGACGCTTTCAATGGTGGATAGTGAGATAGTTGGTCAACATAACTAAGCATAATTAACTATGTCAGGAGTTCTGTAACAATACTATCGCTTGGTCATGTTCAAATGATGAGTTACTTGGGAGTTATATAGTTGCTGTTCTGGATTTGTATTTATTCTAGTCTCTGCTCTTAGCTTTTAGCTATTTCTTGATAACCGAGCTATACCCAGAACTATATGCCATAAGTCCAAATAGGCATTAGGACTATCTTCCCTCATGCATGTATTTACTATATGCGACCAGTTGGGTATATACCCGACAGCCAATGAAGCTGTCTGAATTTTGTTTTGTCTTTTTCACAAGCTTTTAAATGGAGTTCTTCAATCCTCATCGCTCCTATCTTAAATCAACATAAATGTGCCTTCCTGCAGAACTGGCCATACACTCTAGTTCCAGGTACCTTTCGCAGCCCAGAACGACCTTCTAAACCGACCATTGTGTCGTTTCCCTCGTGAGGTCAATGCTTTCCTGGAGTTCAGAGACTGGGGCAACCTGAAGCGTATGCTGGGTGAGATTTTCTACACCCTCAAGCTTCTGCTAGCTGCTTGTATTGCTGTTTTGTATATTTGCTTCTGATCCTATTGTAATTCCATGAAGTAATTTATTAAGTTTTAATTTATTAACTCTTTTAGTTTTATATAGTAGCTTTAGCAGTTCATTTAAATAAATAAATAGGTCACCTTTATCGTTACCCAATTAATCAATCAATCTGTTTATCGTTGGTTCCGGTCCAAGTTTTCTGACTTTCCGATCTCTCCTTAAATGGAATGGCACAGATTTTAGACTGACTAGGAAGATGCAGATGACAGTGATGAAGTCATCAGTTCTGAATAGATTCGAAAAGTGTGTGGTTTGTATGGGATCCACGGACAGTTCTCATCCCTTCCCAATTGGTCCTAGAAGAACCCTAGTTCGATTTTGATCTGGTCTAGGACTCAGTGCACAATGAAAGTAGAGAAATTCCGCGTCACCTTCCACCAGCCGGTTCCTCGAACACACCGCTAATTATGAGGTGATTATTAAAATATCAACCGCCTTCCCCAGGTGCGGGCCGCAGTTAACGCCCGCGTAAATTAGCGCGGCACCAACCGACGGTGTGGGGGTTTAGTGAGCTGACGATGTCAATTTATTGGAGATTGATTTATCAATTATTGACCCGGCTCGACCCCCTCAGACTACGTCGTCAGACGAGACGGGATGGCGGGGGGTGAGGGGTTGTAATTACTGGTAAAGGCTCCCCAATCTTGACAGATTGTTGGTGAAATTGAGGTTCAGCGGGTTTGCACAGGGCCAGGCGAGGACCGGGTCGTCGCTCATGTTCCGACAATATGACCCTGGTTGATCGGAAACGTAATACGAGCGAAGTTCGTTATCGTGCTGTTAGATTAATTAGATTATCGCGACGATTGTTGTTTAAGCCCAGACATCGAGGTGCCTTTACCGACGGATCCATTTCGACGGGATAATTCGGTACTCGAAAAAGAGTGACATAATAAGGCAATCAACCATCAGTAAGCCAAAAATTTCACTTTGAAACATTCTCTCTGCCAAAAATTTCGAACGAAAGCGAAAAGTAGGACCTCCTCGCCTCGCCAGGGGCAAGCCCCCTGGCCTCCCGAATGCTATTGGTTAGAATTTAAAATTCACGAAACATGGAACGTGCTTCATCAGCCCCAATATAATACAATCTTCAGCTATGTTATCCGGTCATATTATGTATCTATACGAGATAAAGGTACAAAATATAGTGATTTTTCCTATTCAAAACAATCATATCTATAAAGACTGAAATCAACCGTTACCAACAATGTTGCAGGCATCTTACTCATCTATTTACGATCAAGAATGAATAAAACAATGATTACCTTTTGCTGAAGTTCCATCGGTGGTTCGGCGGCATACTCGTACGTCTTGGACTGCAACAAACCCATTTTATTTATTAATAACTATTACTAACTAAATATAAGTAAACATGTAGGTAAATATATGATTTTGGTTTATTATATTCTTTTTTTTTCTTAAAACCACAGAACCAAACTTAATGAAAATTGGGTAAAAATCACAAGTGGGGTGTAGCTGGGGTGAAGTCGAAGGGCTGAAATTTCAAAAACATGAACATCAAAAACTTTGGAAATAACACTATTGTTTTTGTGTTCGTTACTGATGGATGTACCTTCAAAGGATCGAATGAGCCCACCCGGACTGCTTTAGATATGGTGATCGATAATCAGCTGAAGGCCCTTGTGACTTATTTCGTGACTAAATGATCAAACGTGCCGATATACTGAGTGTCCCAAGAGTTGTCCCCCATCCCCCTCCTAAAATCGTCCAAATAGGAGTAAACAAAAAACAAAAAAACAAAATTTTTTAAACCTTCATATTTTTTTTTTTAGGATCTCAAATATATTTGCGCACTCCCCACAACTGCGCAACCATGCGCAAGTGACACTAACTTTCTTATTTTAAATTAGAACCCAAATTTTTTATTCAGATTCGGATTCTACCCGAAGTTTCATGGAAATTTGATCCCTCAAACAATTTTTTTATTGCGCTCAACCGGTTCAGCGAGCACGGAAAGTTGGGCAACCCCAAAATTGTCAAATAGTGGATGATGGTGAACTCTAAAGTGTGGCACATGAATTTTCAATGTTTTTCAACGCTGATTCACATGATGCTATCCGTTTCTTGATTCGACTCAATTTTTGAGAAAAAAAAATGACCAAAATTTCTCTATTTCGCATTCCTATTTTTATTTTAGGCGCCTGTTTTCGGATTTTTACGAGGATTAATTTTTTAGGTTGAAAAATGTAAAAATAGGAGATTGAAAGCTTTTTCAGTGATCAAGTGAAAAATCGTACTAATCTGAGAGTTGAAAGTCGTAAATAGTGATTTTTCCCGAAAAATAAAAAAATTCCGGTCATTTTGTAAAAAAAAAAAAAAAAAAAAAAAAAAAAAAAAAAAAAAAAAAAAAAAAAAGAGTGGAGGAGAATCAAAATGGGAAAAATGACAGACCAATCTTTCCTTTCCGATTTGGACGTGCTTAAATGCTTTTGGTTTAAGGCACCTTGTCAGCAAAATGCATGTCAAACAATGATTTTTTTAAGGGGCCCAGGATTTTGCCCGTGGGCCTGGATTCTATCTTCACGTCCCTGCAATAGTATATTGATACAAAGCATCTAACTTGCTAATCAGTCATAATAGATAATGGGAATTCAACTGCTCGACAAAAACGACTAATAAGCCTTTATTTAGCGAGAGAAAAAAATTGAATGTATCAGAAAGTAGGTAGGTTTTTCATTTGGAGACCCCAAGTTTGATTGCCTGGGGAAAATAGAGGGTGCTAAGTTCTTCCCTTTCAAGTGTCAATATCTGCGGTGAGGGGGACGAAACGATAGACTGGGACGATGGGAAGCTATGGGATTGGTGATGAGGAAGCGGCGTTGGGGGGGTCCAGCCATCCACTGAGATCATCACGTCCCGGTCCACTCCAGCTTCCTGTGTTTTTTTCTCTCTTTTTTTTTTTTAGACTTTCACGGCACGCTTCTCTCGCCCTTTGTTAGGCCGCAAGCTCGTGAGAGGAAAAAGAGGGAAAAGCCTGCTGAAACGTGAAAAGGGACGGAAAAATCCCTCCACCCCAACACCACCTTTGTTCCTCATCCTTGAGGATATCGTGAGGAATAGAAAACAGAGAAGAGTCAATGAAGGGAATTAAAGGAAATATATCGTTCAACGTCCCCTGTCTGTCAGGAGTTGAATTAGACCAGCGGTCTCTAACCTACAGCTCGTAGGCCACATGGGGCCCGTTTTGGAAAAGGGTGTTGGTTTTAAACGTTTGAAAGGTGTTACTTCTGATATATGACGTAACATCTGCGGGACGACAACTTCAAGGCACGAACAGCATTATTTCTGATTTATAATCCCATATCAAAGCTTTTAAAATAGAACGGGCTGTTTTCGAAACACATACAGCAATAAAATCTGGCCCATTCCCAAAGTGCTTTACACTAAAATTTACACGACAATAAGGGCGGAATTCAAAGACGGGAATTGAGTGTGAGTGGGTCCCTAAATGTAGCATTAAGGGGAACCACTCACTCAATGC
Source organism: Creontiades dilutus (assembly GCA_031894815.1). NCBI lineage: Eukaryota > Metazoa > Arthropoda > Insecta > Hemiptera > Miridae > Creontiades > Creontiades dilutus. The sequence goes on from JAVIWC010006196.1 coordinate 13,914, forward strand.
GATTCATAGTCACGAGGGCGACCTTGAGGGCGCACTGAGTGGGCACTTCAATCGCACACTCAACAGAATTCATAAACGAAAAATGGGGTCACCCTCGGCTCAACAGTGCAATATCCTGAGTGACAGCGGGAGGTCACTTAAGTGCATCAGCTGCTATCGTATTCTGTAAATAATTAGTTCAGTTTTTTCCCTAATATCATGTATAGTGGAGTGAGTGTGTGTGTGTGTGTGTGGTGGTGTGTGTGGTGGTGTGTGTGTGGTGTATGTGTGGTGGAGTGAGTTGTTTGAGATGTATGAGGTGGACGAGTTGAACGAGTGGGACAATTATGTGATTGAAGGCGGCCCAGGGCAACAAACTCATGCTGCTATGGGTACCGGGTCATGCGGGAATAGAGGGCAACCAGGAAGCTGATCGCCTTGCTAAAAAGGGATCAGAGTCCAACCCAATTGGACCTGAACCTCAACTAGGGGTTACCAAGAGTTATATAACTCAACAGGTTCAGAAATGGGAGGACAAAACACGCACAGAATACTGGCACAACACTCCTAAGCAGAGGCAAGCCAAGCGGTTTCTTACAATCTCAAGGGAACGCGCAAAAGCCCTTCTATCATTGAGGCGCAAAGACCTTCGCAAACTTGTGGGTCTTCTTACTGGCCACTGCCCCCTAAGGTACCACCTAAACAAAATTGGTGAGGCCAGGACAGTAGAATGCCGGCTCTGCTGAGAAGAGGCGGAAACAGCAGAACACATACTTTGTAATTGTCCTGCTGTTGCATCAACTAGATTCCGGCATTTCGGGAAGGGTGCCCTAACACCCTCTGATATTGCCTTGGAAACACCTGAAAACCTCCTACACTTTGTGAGCGAAGAGGTTATTAAAAAGGTTATGAATTAAAATGGGGACAGCGTCACAATAGATCCTAGCGGTCTCAGTGACCAAGGGCTCCTCCCATCCCTTATCAGGGGAAAAAAAAAGTGGTTGAACTAAGTAGGAGTCACAAAGTTGTAATTCAAGCACCATCGTAATCAGCTAATGGAGATAGCGGTCTTCTTCTTTTCCTCATCTCCCCTTGCGGCACTAAGTAATGCAACAGAAATTATTACGAGCAGAAAAGTGTAAAACATTTGAGGAGATGACCTCCTTGAAAGGTCAAACACGATGATGACGACGAAAACTTGTAGCACAATGACATATTATTGCGAGTGTCATCTCACCATTGTAAAGAAGTCATACTAAGTAGGTGTCACAAAGTTGTAATTCAAGCACCATTGTGATCAGCTCACCTAAGTAATGATTAAGAAATTATTACGAGCGTTGTAATATCAACCTGGTAGATAATAAGTGATCGCACGACAACTGGTAGATGTGATGTAGGTGTCAGAAAGTTGTAATTCAAGCACCATTGTAATCAGCTCAACTTACAGGTACAGGAAAGTTTAAAACATTTGAGGGGTTGAACTCCTCCTAAAAAGCTCAAACACGAGGACTACAACAGGTAGGAGAACGGAAGAGACCTAGTCGCTAATATTCGACAAGAAAATGAAGGCGTGGACGGACAAGGGCATATTCAGAAGGACAGATTCGAGGGTTTCGAAACGTTTCGTTAAAACCTACGGATTTCGATCCCTTGAAAAAAATTGGTGGAAAATGGCGGTTGCCTACGTCACCGGCGATGTTGGCACGTGATATCTGGGTAATGGAGTAACCTTGACACGAATTATTACAAACCGTGGGGGTTGAATAGAATTGATTCCAGACCGAAGAGGACTTTTTAAAAATGTAGGTAACAGCTCCTCAGGTACAACAGTCATCGTATAGCGACTTATGTCCAGTCATGGTCTAGAAATGATTACGAGCGTCATAATTTGGTCGGAGGTAGAAAATAACGTCTTCCGTATTATCTAGAGGTGAGGAAGGGTCATGCTCATCTGTTTCATATCCCGACTGCGTTATATCTTCTAATCTGCCAATGATTCATCGCAATCCACTCTTTTGCGAGTAGATATTATCATGAGTGACATCTCACCATTGTCAAAGAAAAAGAAAGTCATACTAAGTACGTACTTACTCCATTGTACATGTCCTTCCTTCTGAGGGCCAAGCGAGCCCCTGATCCTGTCAGGTGTCAAAAAGCTGTAATTCTTCCACCATTGTAATCAGCTCACCTTACCGGTAAAGAAAAGTGTAAAACATTTTTGGAAAAGAGCTTAGAAAATGTTACCCACTAGGAAGTCATTCGTTTGAGGGATTACCCACCCTATTTCGTTTGAATACACAAGAAATTGAAATAAAAATCACTCACCAACACAACTCTCCAGCCCTGTCGAATTCCCATTAGGATAAAGGTGTGGTTCATTTGTGGAACACATATTGTGAAACACTACACCTTGTAACTTATGACATAAAATGGTTAATGGTAATTAAAACTACATCAATTTTTAAAGATGTATTACTATTTCCCTCCTTTCTAAGTACAATAGTTCTACATTTCTGAAATTACCTCAAGTTGAGTTGGCAACTTGTGAACAAACAATTTCAAAACATTAGGAAAGTGATATAGAACAAAAAATTACGAAGTTCGATTAGACCCATTAACATTTTTAATGAAAGACGAGCAGCCTTTTACATTCATGACATGTTTACAACTTGGAAAAAATCGGGCATCGTCTTAACAGGCGTAACACTCCACTTCATCACCTACGCAGCAAAGTTCATCTACTAGGTGTTGTAAAATTTTTAGCCACCTTTTTGAGAGGATACAATTGAACACTTTGAATTGTATACGGGTCCCAATGTCATCAAAACCTTTCTAGAATCAATTTTGAAACATGCTGAATATATTTAAGAAAACACGTGTTCGACAATTTTGATGCGGAATTGGTGATTACCGCAGAAATGCTCAAAGAAAAATAACGCGCTTTGAAATGTTACCTCTGCAATGATATGTTCGGAAAGGAAGATTTAAAATGTTTCAGTCATTGTCATGTATTTGGTTGCAATTCAGCACGTAGAATGAATTACAACATACCTCTCTTCTTCCACAACATACAAGCTTGCGACGCTCTCTTGTTGCTACAACGTTTTAAAGAAAATCCGGACGTGAAAATTACCTGTATCACTGAAACCTCTGAAAAATAGGTACCTAACAATTAGTTTAGGGAAAAAACAATTTTTAGATTCAGTAGCATTTCTCGGCAAAAGTTTACAATCATTCGTAGGTAATTTAGTAGATGAAGGCGATTTTAGATCAAATTTTAATTTGATGTACCAAGCTCTTCTCCCTGAGAGGCACGATAACATAAACGTTCGGTATAAAAACGTTGAAAGACTATCAGGATTTATATCTTCTGAGTGATACCTTAGAATTAGCATGTGTGTCCAACGCTTTCAAAAAATGTCATTATTTCATTACCAGATCGCTCCTGTCAACGTATACTCAGCTCCATTTATTGCCTGGTAGGCTATGTTGAAAATGACGGGTGTAAGTTTTGAGTCGGTTACAGACATTGAGCAATATCTGTTTCTCGACGAAGGTATTCGAGGGGGTGTTAGTCAGATATCACATAGGTACGGAAAAACTAAAAACCCTAATGTTCCCAAGTATAAAATGTTGTGGCGTTTTTTTTTTTCCACTGTTATGTTTTCTGAGGGTTTACAGTGAATGCCACAGATTTGATTGTATGATTTTTTAAAGGAAATTTAACTTTAAGTTGATGATTGGCCTCCAAACCTCCCCTTATAGCCAACCCTGAAACCTCACAGATTCAAGGCAAAAATTTAATTTCCTTTAAAAAATTTTCCTTCAGAAAATTTTTTTAATTTTTTTATTTCAGTGTTAAAAGAGTACTCCTTTAAATAAACTAGACTTCATTTTACAATTTTGTTGCTTACGCTACAGAGTTCTGTACACTTGATAACTGAGGAGAAGCTGATGCATTCGGTGAATGAAGGTAAGTAGAGTTGAAGCTGTTTGAAAGATCCCAGGCAGTGGAGACTTTTAATGAAGCTGTAGAATTAATGTAAGTAGGGTTGAAACTATTTGAGATCCCAGGCAGTTGACGAGACCTTTTTTTTTTTTGTTGAAACTATGATGCAGATTAATTTATCGTGATTTGCTTTGTGAGTGAGCTCACCTCCTGTAACCACTGAGGAGTAAGGTGATTCTAAAGGTTTCACCCCAAGCGGCCTTATAGCCTTGTGGGTTTCTAGGTTAATAACCTCTTGATTTTAATATTCCACCCCAAGCGGCCATACAGCCTTGTGGGTTTCTAGGTTGGTAACCTCTTGATTTTAATATTACACCCGAAGCGGCCATACAGCCTTGCAAGCTTACTCCACTAGTTGGTTCCAGGTAGGTAAAAAACTATTGCTTATATCAGTTCAAACAAGTTCATACTAAGGAAAAAGCTTCCTTCACTGGAAATTGGGAGGCCCAGTTATCCTCACTGTTGTTCTGCCAAAGTGTTAGGAATGAATGAATGAAGGTGCTTGGTTTGTCAGTCTGCCATCTTCCTGGCTGCCCACGGGTGTGAGTTCCCCTGGATTCCGCTAGGTGGTGCTGGGGTTTTCTTCTCCTTCTTCCAATTATTTCCCCTGTCTGCCAGTAGGGGGTGCTGAGGTATCTCTTTCCCTGTTCCAGTGGTTTTTTCTTTATATTTCCTTCCTTTTCTTTTATTAAAGGAATAACTCTCTATATCATTCTTCTTTCTTACCTTTCTTCTTCCTCCCATTCTCCCACTTGTTTTCCTAGTATTGGGCTGTAGTTTGGATTTTGGGTCCATGCGATTGCCTGATAAACCAAAATAGAGTTTGTAGTCGCAAACTTGGACGTTTCCAGCAGGGGACGCCACACTGTATTGGTCTAAATGTTGTAGGGAAGTCTTGAGCTTCCGTGGGAACGTCTTGATCAATATCTTGATTGTTGTTTTGTTGTTTGTTGGGCGTCTTGATGGCTTCTTGCTTGAGAGCTGTGGACGGTCTGATTTAGCCGTTTAGTAGTTGATCCGCAAGGTCTGCGAGGGCTGATGTTCGCTGGTCCGTGGAGGCTGCTACTGCGATTTGTACGTGTTCTGGGAGAACTCTGAGTAGTAGGTGGCGAAACATTTCGTCCGGCGTATTATCTGGAAGTCCCTTGCGTAGGAGGCGGAGATGTCCCGAAGGCTTGAGGTCGCGGAGGTCGCTCAGTTCGAGGGCTCTTTGTAGGGCCACTGAGGGGGCCGGTTTGTGCGCTGCGATGAGACAGTTTTTCAGCTGCGTGAACGGGTCGACGGAGTCGCATTTGATGTCGATGATGAGCTCGGCCGTGGCAGGGTCTTGTGCGAGGAGGGCTCTGCAGAACTTCTGAACTTCGGTTTGTAGGCCTTCTTGTGCGCAAGCTGCTTCCAGTTGGTGGAGCCAGACGGTGGCAAACTGTGCTCCGTACGGCAGAAGCTTTGTTTGGCGATTCATGGCTGAGGGAAGATCTGGTTCCATGTTGCACTCGCTGGGAGACGGGGATGGTTGTCGTCTCGGTGAAGCCTCTGTCTTCGATTTTCGCCTGGACTTCATGCTAAAAAAATAGGGAAACCTCGTCGCGTATGAAAGCCTTTAGAAAGGCTGCTTAGTCGAGGATTTTTTGGTTTTTGTCCCTCTAGTAAGTGTAAACACTGTTCGAGATTGGAAAACCGGGTGCGGGTAAGCCAATTGGCTCCCTGGGGACGGCGGAGGGTACTAAAACCTCTCTCAACTGGTCGGATTGACCAGCTATCCCACGATGATCAGAGGGCTGCGCTGCGTAGTCCGAGGAAGTGGGCGTCGATTCGCAGCGTCGGGAAGGAGCCGAGCGGCGTACTGTAGCGTAGTTCCTTCGCTGGCGTAGTGGCGCACTGCGTGTAGCGGCGTGCTGGAGCGAAGTTCTTGTAGCTGACGTAGCGGCGCGCTGTGTGCTCAAGAAGGGGTCACCAGTGTATTGGTCTCAACGTTGTAGGGAAGTTTTGATCTTCCGCGGGAACGTCTTGATCAATATCTTGATTGTTGTTTTGTTGTTTGTTGGGCGTCTAGATGGCTTCTTGCTTGAGAGCTGTAGACGGTCTAATTTAGCCCGACCGGTGCGCCCTATTTATATTAGCCGGGTCTAATTTGATTGGCCAAGCCCTACAGTCTTCTATCAGTTTCTTCTATCAGAACGTGGTCATTGGTGATTGGCTGAGCTCCACGTTCCTCTATCAGCCTTAATGGGCCACGCCCCCGGTGCCTATTACATAACCCACACGATAAAACATCATGGACTATGATTGTCAAATCATCATCATCATCACAGGTGTTACCTTGACGTGAATTCAAATGGTTAACCAACGAGGAAATGTCTGTTATTGATTTCTTGATCGTGTCTGATACAGCCGAGAGAGGGTTCATACTAGAAGTAGATATCCATTAGGACAACAGATTACACAACCCTCCTAATGATTAACCTCTCGGTCCCGAAAAAAATGTGAATTACTGACAGTATTTTATCTCCGTATACTGAGAACGTTCGTTAGATAATTAGCCTTCCATCAATCGGACAAGGAAAGTTGCTAACAACTCTCACAGACAAATAAAAATATGTCATTCACTACAGAATTTTAAATCTATCTCTTCAATTAGGATTAAAATTGGTCAGAGTTCACCGCGTGTTGGCTTTTGAACAAGACCCATTAATGGAAACATTCATTACTGATAAGAGACAATACAGCAAAAACAAAATTCGGAACCAATATTTTTTTAAATTAATGGTTAAATCCGTTTTTGAGAAATTTCTTGAAAACGTTAGACATCATGAACACTTCAAGTTGATCGTCAATTAAAAAAACAGTTGATCAAGTGTGGTCGCCTTCTCCACTGTTGAAATATTTCAGAAAAATATTTAACGATAATTTTGCAGGGTTAGCTCTCAATAAACTCACTTGAAATTGCTGAACATATCATGTATTCCTTTCACTATAACTACATTTTGCGTACTTACAATTTTAAGGCCGTTGACCTCCTTTTCACTGACACAGATTCGTTAACGTCTATTATAAATAGTGAAGATGTGTACGATGATTTGTCGAAATCTATACATTTGTTAGACAAATTCAATTATCCGGCAAATCATAGATGTAGAATAACGTATAATAAGAAGAGATTAGGAACATATATGGATGAAATTAACGGGAAAAATACAGTTCAGTTCATTGGGTTAAGGGCAAAATGTGATTCTTCCATATAGGTAAGAAAAGGACATAGCTGTACTCTTGGCAAAGCGATTTCGGCGACCTCCACTCCTTCTCTCTCTTTTTCTCCGCACTACTCCATCTACTGTGCTATCACTTGGACGTGATATTTTTAGGTAATTGCGGGGGGGGGGGGGGGGGGGAAAGAATAACGCATGTACATTCAATTTTAAAATAACTTTTTATCTAAATAGGTTTACCATGTTGGAACTCTGCAAACTTATCAAGAACCTTCTTGGTGGTGTGAAGTTCAGATGAAAATTGAGCCTGTTTCTCGTGTTCAATTTCCCTGTCGAGTTCGTTGCAGTGATTGTTCTCTAGAAAACTTCCAAATCAGCAAACCACTTTCGCAAACTGTCCTCTTTGACAGCTGCTCTAGCCTTAGAGACCGTTTCTGTATTTCGTTTCCCGATCTCTTAGTGTCTGTTTACGATTAATTGCAGCCATTTGTCTCCAGGACGATTAATTGTGAATGGATTGACCCTTGGGATCTCAAACAGAACTTTTTGGATCAAATCTTTGACGTCGTCATTGCGCATGGGTACCCATAAGGTGGCTTTGTCAACAATCCACCTGTTCACCTTTTCCTCTTCTTCTTCTGTCGAAGAATCGTTGATGGACCATTTTCCTATTCATTGGAACATAATTATTTTTTTATGATGTAAGGTACCTTTAGGAATCTTATAACGGTGGGATACCTCGTTAAGCAAAATCTCACCTCCTTTCACTTCCAAAACTGCTTTTGCCAGTGTTTCTGGTGAGTATTTGAAGAGCTATCTTCACTCACCTGCATCTCTTGCCCTTCCTGTTTCTTCTCTCTCACTTTTACTTGTACTCCTCGAAATCCAAGAAGTATAAAGTATTAAAATGGACAATTGCTACAAGAAAATATCAATTTTTATTAGCTGTTCATGCATTGGTGCGCACATCACTAGAGCTCAGAATATGGAAGAACACGGAGATCTCAAAAGGAGAAACCCTGTTCATCTACTGGTAGCTAAGACATTATAACCATCAAGCAAAACACAAAATGGTGGAATAGTGCCTAGGGAAACGATTGTTCATAAATCGCAGTGGATTTTCTCGTTTCGAAATGAACCAGTAGATGAACACCCCTTCATCTTCTGGATCTCATTGTTAATTTGAACCCAGTGCATGAACACTATATCATCCTGCTCCCCTCCAACAGATATCATGTTTAAACATTGATTCTAGAAGGTCTAGATGTCTTGATATCTGAAGAAAACCAGGAAAGAACTTATGGCGTACTCTAAACAGACAAAAAACACCTATTTCATAGAGAAGGTAGATCACATAACGTAAAGTTTGAGGAGCCTTTGGACAGCATAGAGGAGTTGGAACAACTAAAAGTGCACATCGTTACGAGGACTTTAACATATCACCTTGCTTTTTAGCCCGACCTCTGTAGAGATTACTTGGGTACCAAATAATTGGTAAGGCGACATCCAGAGATCACTACAAGCTTCAATATTCCAAGTTAAAAGCCAGTGGGTTCATTTTATTGAATGTAGTTTTTTCCAAATATACCTAATATGAGATACCTTATATTCCTAATATGAGATACCTCATACTCCAACTATTCCTAATGTGACATATCTCATATCTGCTCTTGAACAATGAGATTGATGGCAAAACTGTGAAAAATAGAAATTAAGGAAAACTTTAATAATGAACGTGAACTTCATTTCATAACGAATATTTTTCACTAGTTGAATAGTAAAAAAAGCTCTTAACTGAAGGCTTGTTGGATAGTTTCTTTTTTTTAATTCATATTTATAGAACTTGCCGTTGAAAATGTAGTTGCGATAATCTTTCAACGTGTAAATAACAGGAAGGGTAGATTCAACGGTATGTATTTGTCACGCCCAAAATTGCATTCAATTTATAAGGGAATCTGTGATTCACTGGGACCCTCAAGCTCTGGGGAAGAGGGAGTTGCTGAGAGATCCGCTAGATTGGAGTAGCGTCACTGTCCTCCCGACCAGTTAAGAGTAGCCCCTTGTCGCAAGAAGCTCTGTACCCATATTTTTTCTTCTCGGTATTAAAATCAAAAGGTTAAGAACGTTGTTTTTTTTTATTTTATCGTTTTGTGATTTTATTCGTTCTTAGTTTATTGTACTCATGAGTTTTAATTTCCCAACAACTTCTATTGACACACCAGAGAAACAAGTATGTTCAACGACAGTTGGTGAGCCAAATTTAAAACATATTTTTGTCTCATCCATACCAAAAATTCTTGAAGAGATAGTCTTTGACATTTTTTCCGTAGGTACAAGTTTATAAATAAAGAATGTTAACAATCGACACCAAATGAGCGCCTCTTGCCTACCTCCTCTTTTCAAAGAACTTTAGATCGATTTTTTCCAAGAGAGTTTTTCCCTCTTAGACCCTTTGGTAAAGGAAATTCAAAGGATTGCCCCTTAAATATTGTGAAGATTTCATTCGTCCAACGAAACATGGTGGAATGATAAACATTCACAAATATTCACATATTTTGACTGATTTGCAAAGATCTCAATTTGATTTGGAAAATTCTCAATTTGATTTGGAAAGTTCTCAATTTGAGTTGAAAAGATCTCAATTTGATTCGGAAAATTCTCAGTCTGACTTGGAAAACCTACACATTCCTATACATGTTGGTACATGAACATTCCTAGGAAATGTCCATGGCTGTTCTTCTAGGCAGATGTTAGTTGATTGTGTTAATGGGTTTGATGTACATTCAATGTCATCATATATCACAATTGGTACTGGAGCTAAATAAAGAATATTAACAATTGACAACATATAAGCGTCTCTGCATACATCCCCATTTCAAAGTTCTGTAGATCGATTTTTTTCTAAGAGGAGTTTTCCCCTCTTAGACCATTTAGTAAGGGAAATTCAAGGGATCGCCCCTTACATATTGTAAAGATTTCATTCGTCCAACGAAACATGATGTAATGATAAACATCCACAAATATTCACATATTTTTTTCGTATGGGGAGTAAAGAAGGCAAAAAGTTGTACATCAATTTTTTATTTACAGATGAATAGTATTTAAACGTGATCCAACTCGAGCTCCAAGTGTTACATAGGTGAGGTTATACCTACATGATTGTATGCGGAACATATTTTTCATCAGCAGATGTATGAATATTACTAATAACATTATTTCTTGAAATTTTTGTGCACATCCTTCTTCGTTTCAAAACAATGTAAATAATCCTCAAGTTTTAAAAAGTTAACAATTTTTCTACCAACTCCTTTAGCTTATCTAACTACGTTATCACCAAATTGGAAAGTATAGGTACTATTTTGGTCTTAAAAATACAAATTCTTTTGTGGGAATAGAGTTCGTTTCATCCTGAGGTTTTGCTGATATTTTTTTTAAATGTTTGTTAATGTACAGAAAGTGTGGTGGAAGTTATTCGATAATTGCATGTAGGAAAATTAGGCATTCCGGCGCCTAAAATGCCTTATTGCCTACATGCCTTTAGCGAGTACCCTCCACCACACATTCTGTTCTCTGCCAAACATTTAAAAAACATAATAGCAAAACTTAAGGATGAAAAACTCTATTCCCACAAAAGAATTTGTAGGTTTAAGACCGAAATTGTATACTTTCCAATTTGGGGATAACGTAGTTAAATAAGCCGAAGGAGTTGGTATAACAGCTGTTATTTTATAACCTGAGGATTATTTACATTGTCTTACAACGAAGAAGGTTGTGCACACAAAAGTTCAAGAAAAAATTGTTATTATTGTAGTAATATTAATTTATCTGTTGTATGAAAAATATGTTCCGCATACAATCATGTAGTTATAACCTCACCTACGTAACACTTGGACCTCGAGTTGGATCATGTTTAAACACTATTCATCTGTAAATAAAAAATTGATGTAAAACCTTTTGTCTTCTACATGCCCCATACGATGAAAATAATTGGATATTTGTGGATGTTTATCATTCCATCATATTTCTTTGGAGGAATGAAATCTTTAAAATATGTCAGAGGCGATCCTTTGAATTTCCCTTACTAAAGGGTCTAGGAGGGGAAAACTCCTCTAAGAAAAAAATCGATCTAAAGAACTTTGAAATGGGGATGTATGCAGAATACGCTCTAATGTTGTCAATTGTTGATATTCTTTATTTAGCTCAGGTACCAATTGTGATCTATGGTGACATTGAATGTCTATTAAACCCATTAACACAATCAACTAACATCTGCATAAAAGAACAGCCATGGACATTTCCTAGGAATGTTCATGTACCAACATGTATAGGGATGTATAGGTTTTCCAAGTCAGACTGAGATTTTTCCGAATCAAATTGAGATCTTTTCAAATCACATTGAGAACTTTCCAAATCAAATTGAGAATTTTCCAAATCAAATTGAGATCTTTCCAAATCAGTCAAAATATGTGAATATTTGTCTATGTTTATCATTCCATCATGTTTCGTTGGACAAATGAAATCTTTACAATTTGTAAGGGACAATCCTTTGAATTTCCCTTACTAAAGGGTGTAAGAAGGGAAAAATCATCTTGAAAAAAAATTGATCTAAAGATCTTTGAAATGGGGAGGTAGGCAGGAGACGCTTAAATTGTGTCGATTGTTAATAAATATTCTTTATTTAAATGTAAACTCCTACCTAAGGAAAAATTGGCAAAGACAATCTCTTTGAGAATTGTTGGTATGAATGAGATATGTTTTAAATTTGGCTCACCAACTGTCATTGAACGCAATGTTTCTTTTTTGTGTCTATAGAAGTGGTTGGGAAATTAAAACACTTGGGTACAATAAACTAAGAACGAATAAAATCACAAAACGATAAAATAAAAATGAACAATGTTCTTAACCTTCTGATTAGAATACTGAGAAGAAAAAAATTTGGGGACAAATCTTCACCAGACAAGGGGCTACTCTTAACTGGTCGGGAGGACTGTGAAGCTACTCCGATCTAGTGGATCTCTCAGCAACTCCCTTTTCCCCAGAGCTTGAGGGTCCCAATGAATCACGGATTCGCCTATAAATTGAATGCAATTTTGCGCGTGACAAATACATAAAGTTGAACCTACCCTTCCTATTATTTACACGTTGAAAGATTATCGCAAAAACAGTTTAAACGGAAAATCCCATAAATATGAATGTAAAAAAGCTATCTAACAAGCTATCAGGTAAGAGCTTTTTGACTATTCAACTAGTGGAAAATTTTTGTTATGACAAGTAGTTTACGTTCATTATTCAAGTTTTCCTTAATTTATATTTTTCATGGTTTTGCCATCAATCTCATTGTTTGAGAGCAACATAGGAATATTTGAAATATGAGGTATCTCATATTCGGAATGTGAGGTTTCCCTTATTATTAATATTAGGAAAAAACTACACTTAATAGGTAAACTGCCCAGTAAATGAACGCTACCCATAAGAAGAACACGCTTGCTTTTAACTTGGAATATTAAAGCTTTTAGTGATCTCTGGATGTCGCCTTACCAATCATTTGGTACCCAAGTTGTCTCTACAGAGGTCAGGCTAAGAAGCAAGGTGATATGTTAACATCCTTGTAACGGTGTGCACTTTTAGTTGTTCTGACTCCTCAATGCTGTCCGAAGGCTCCTCAAACTTTACGATAAGTGATCTACCTTCCCTCTGAAATAGGTATTTTCTGTCTGTTCAAAGTACGCCATAAGTTTTTTCCTGGTTTTCCTCAGATATCAAGACATTTATACCTTCTAGAATCAACGATCACACATGACATGATTGGAGGGGAGCACGATAATATAGTGTCCATGCACTGGGTTTAAAATAACAATGAGATCCAGAAGATGAAGGTGTTGGTCTACTGGTTCATTTCGAGACGAGTAAATCCACTACGATTTATGAACAATCGTTTCCCTAGGCACTATTCCACCATTTTGTGTTTTGCTTGATGGTTATAATGTCTTAGCTACCAGTAGATGAACAGGGTTTCTCATTCTGAGGTCTACGTGTTCATCCACAGGCTGAGCTCTACTTGTGTGCCCACCAATGCATGAACAGCTAATAGTAATTGATATTTTCATGTAGCAATTGTCCATTTTAATACTTTTTACTTCTTAGATTTCGAGGAGTACAAGTGAAAATGAGGGAGAAGAAACAGGCAGGGCAAGAGATGCAGGTGAGCGAAGATAGCTCTTCAAATACTCACCAGAAACACTGGCAAAAGCAGTTTTGGAAGTGAAAGGTGGTGAGATTTTGCTTAACAAGGCATCTCCCCGATATAAGGTTCCTAAAGGTACTTTACATCATAAAATAAATAATTAAGTACCGATGAATAGGAAAATGGGTCATCAACGACTGATTCTGACAGAAGAACAGGAGGAAAAGGTGAACAGGTTGATTGTTGACAAAGCCACTTTAGGGGTACCCATGCACCCTGACGACGTCAATGATTTGATCCAAAAAGTTCTGTATGAGATCCCAAGGGTCAATCTATTCACAAATAATCGTCCTGGAGACAAATGGCTGCAATTAATCGTAAACAGACACCCAGAGATCGGTAAACGAAATACAGAAGCGGTCTCTAAGGCTAGAGCAGCTGTCACAGAGGACAGTTTGCGAAAGTGGTGTGCTGATCTGGAAGTTTTTCAAGAGAACAATCAGTGCAACGAACTCGACAGGAAAATTAAACACGAGAAAAAGGCTCAATTTTCATCTGAACTTCACACTGCAAAGAAGGCTCTTGAGAAGAAGTTTGTAGGGTTACAACATGATAAACCTTATAAGATAAAAAGTTATATATAGTTACATGCATTATTCTTTTTCTCCCCGCAATTACCTAAAAATTTCACGTCCAAGTGATAGCACAGTACATGGAGTAGTGCGGAGAAAAAGCGAGAGAAGGAGTGGGGGTCGCCGAAATCGCTTTGCCGAGAGTACAGCAATCCTCTTTTCTTAACTATATGAAAGAATCACATTTTGCCCTTAACCCAATGCACTGAACTGTAGGTTTCCCGTAAATTTCATCCATAAATGTTCCTAATCTCTTCTTATTATACGTTATTCTACATCTATGATTTGCCGGGTTATTGAATGTGTCAAACAAATGTACGGATTTCGACATATCATCGTACACATCTTCACTATTTATAATGGACATTAACGAATCTGTGTCCGTGAAAAGGAGGTCAACGTCCTTAGAGTTGTAAGTACGCACAATGTAGTTATAGTGAAAGGAATACATGATATGTTCAGCAATTTCAAGTGAGTTTATTGAGAGCTAACCCTGCAAAATTGTCGTTAAATATTTTTCTGAAATATTTCAACCAGGGAGGAGCCGAGCACTTGAATAACTGTTTTTTTTTTTTTTCATTGTCGATCAACTTGATGTCTTCATGATGTCAAACATTTTCAAGACAATTCTCAAAAACGGAGTTAACCATTGATTAAAAAAAATTGGTTCCCAATTCTGTTTTAGCTTCTTTTTCTCCTATCAGTATTGAATGTAATGAATGGTTCCGTTCAGGCGTCTTGTTCAAAAGCCAACACACGGTGATTTCTGACCAATTTTAATCCTAATTGAAGAAATAGATATAAATTTCTGTAGTGACAAACATATTTTTGTTTGCCAGTGAGAGTTGTTGGCAACATTTCTTGTCCAATTGATGGAAGGAAATATCTCACGAACTTTCTCAATATACGGAGATAAAATACGATCGGTATTAACATTTTTTCGGGACCGAGAGGGTAATCATTGTGAAGGTTGTGTGATCTGTTGTGGTAATGGAGATCTACTTCTAGTATGAACCCTCTGTCGGCTGTATCAGACACGTTCAAGAAATCAATAACACACCGGTAATTGGCTCGTTGGTTAACCATTTGAAATTACGTCAAGGTTACACCTGTGATGATTTGACAATCATAGTGCATTATCCATGATGTTTTTCGTGTGGGTTATACTTGGGAAAATTAGAGTTTTTAGCTTTTGCGTACCTATGTAATATCTGACTAACACCCCCTCGAATACTTTCGTCGAGAAACAAATATTGTTCGATGTCTGTAACTAACTGTAAACTTATACCCGTGAATTTCAACATAGCCTATCACGCAATGCCTGGAGCTGAGTATACGTTGACAGGAGCGATCTGGTAATGAAATCATGACATTTTTCGAAAGCGTTGGACACACATGCCAATTGTAAGGTATCAGTCAGAAGATATATTTCCTGATAGTCTTTCAACGTTTTTATACCGGACGTTTATGTTATCGTGACACTCAGGGAGAAGAGCTTGGTACACTAAATGAAATTTGATCTAATATCACCTTCATCTTCTAAATTATTTACGAATGATTGTAAACTTTCGCCGAGAAATGGTGATGAATCTAAGAATTGTATTTTCCCTAAACTAATTGTTAGGTACCTATTTTTCAGAGGTTTCAGTGATACAGGTAATTTTCACGTCCGGATATTCTTTGAAACGTTGCAGCAGCAAGTGAACGTCGTAAGCTCCTAAGTTGTGGAAGAAGAGAGGTATATTGTAATTCATTCTACGTGCTGAATTGCACTTGGGATGTGCAATTCCGAGTAGATAACCAAATCAATGACAATGATCGAAACATTTTAATTCTTCCCTTCCAAACAAATCATTGCAGAGGTAACATTTCAAAGCGCGTCCTTTTTCTTTGAGCGTTTCTGCGGTAATCACAACTTCCGCATCGAAATTGTCGAACACGCGATTTCTTAAATATATTCAGCCTGTTCCAAAATTGATTCTAGAAAGGTTTTGATGACATTGGGACCCGAATACAATTCAACGGGTTCAATTTTATCCTTTCAAAAAGGTGGCCACAAGTTTTACAACACCTAGTAGATGAACTTTGTAGCGTAGGTGATGAAGTGGAGTGTTACGCCTGTTAAGATGATGCCCAATTTTTTCCAAGTTGTAAACATGTTATGAATGTAAAAGGCTCGTCTTCCATTAAAAATGTTGAGCCACAAAATGAAGGGGGTCGGTTGAAACTTCGTAATTTTTTGTTTTATATCACTTTCCTAGTGTTTTGAAATTGTTTGTACACATGTTGCCAACGCAGAACATTGAGTTAATTTCAGAAATGTAGAACTATTGTACTTATAAATGGAGGGAAATAGTAATACATCTTTAAAAATTGATGTCTTTTTAATTACCATTAACCATTTTATGTCATAAGTTACAAGGTGTAGTGTTTCACAATATGTGTTCCACAAATGAAACACACCTTCATCCTAATGGAAATTCGACAGGGCTGGAGAGTTTAAAGCAACGATGATTTTTGTTTCAATTTCTTGCGTGCAAACGAAATAGGGTGGGTAATCCCTCCAATGAATGACTTCCTATTCGGCAATATTTTCTAAGCTCTTTTCCAACAATGTTTTACACTTCTCTCTACCTGTAAGGTGAGCTGATTACGATGGTGAAAGAATTACAGCTTTTTGACACCTGACAGGATCAGGGGCTCGCTTGGCGCTCAGAAGGAAGGACATGTACAATGGAGTAAGTACGTACTTAGTAGGACTTTCTTTTTCTTTGACAATGGTGAGATGTCACTCATAATAATATCTACATGTTAAAGAGTGAGTGATGAATCATTGGTAGATTGGAAGATATCACACAGTCAGGATATGAAACAGATGAGCATGACCCTTCCTCACCTCTAGATAATAAGGAAAAGACGTTATTTTCTACCTCCGACCAAATTATGACGCTCCTAATAATTCCTAGACCATGACTCGCAAAAAGTCGCTATACGATGACTGTGGACGTGGAGCTGTTTCCTACATTTTAATTAATTCCTCTTCGGTCAGGAACCAATTCTATTCAACCCCCACAGTTTGAAATAATTCGTGTCAAGGTTATTCCATTACCCTCTTATTCAGTGCCAACATCGCCGGTGATGTATGCAACCGCCATTTCCCACCGATTTTTTTTAAGGGCTCGAAATTCGCAGGTTTTTAACGAAACTTTTGGAACCCCCCCGGAATTGTTGCTTCTTAATATGCCCTTCCTCGTCTATGCCACCCTTTCTCTCGTCGAATTATAGGGACTAAGTCACTCTCGTTCTGCTACCTGTTGTAGTCCTCGTGTTTGAGCTTTTTAGGAGGAGTTCAACCCCTCAAATGTTTTAAACTTTCCTGTACCTGTAAGGTGAGCTGATTACAATGGTGCTTGAATTACAACTTTCTGACACCTACATCTACCAGTTGTCGTGCGATCACCTATTATCTACCAGGTTGATATTACGATGCTCGTATTAATTTCTATATCATTACTAAAGTTAAGCTGATTACAATGGTGCTTGAATTACAACTTTGTGACACCTACTTAGAATGACTTCTTTATAATGGTGAGATGACACTCGTAATAATATGTCATTGTGCTACAAGTTTTCGTCGTCATCATCGTGCTTGACCTTTCAAGGAGGTCATCTCCTCAAATGTTTTACATTTTTCTGTACCTGTAAGGTGAGCTGAGCTCGTAATAATTTATATAGCATTACTTAGCGTCGCGAGGGGAGATTGGGAGGAGGAGATGACCGCTATCTCCATTCATGATCCTACCAAATTACGACGATCGTAATAATTTCTATATAATTACTAACCACATCTGTTGAACATTGGCGTCATAGCAGACTGGATATCGCTTTGGACTCATATCTGGAAGGGTCTCGAGATCATATCCCGATGGTGGCGGAATATTTTTGGCTTGAAACCGCTTTTTTCACTTCGAAACATCCAGTACAGAACTTGGAGGAAGGTTACATGAATGTTACCTGTCACTCCTCAGGTGTGTCACGTTAACACCATTAGCCCATGTGCCAGACTTCTCCTTTTCTGTCTACTTAAGCCCCTCCGCATCTTGGTGGAACGACACTGGAACAGAAAATGATGGGTTTTAATGAATTTGAGAGGCACATTTTCATTTTAAACTTTTGAACTTGTTCTGTCATGAATTGTGCACAGACAAAGACGTAGGTAGGTAGTACTTATTAAGGAAACTGTAACCTATAGAACCGTTAACAACCAGTATGGAACGGAAAGGGTAAATTTCCCCCCTTATTTTCCCACAAAATAGTGGAACACGGAGCTTTCCCTAAAACATGCTATCTCTGCTGCCAACATACGGAGAAAATGGTTTGAGCGTTCCCTGAGTGGACTGTCACACTCACGTAATCCTTTCAGCCGAATGTACAACCTCACTCAACTATTAATTCGTGCAGGTGAGTGGAGGGTGACCCTCCACCCAGCTGAGTGCGAGTGCACATTCACACTCAGGCTTTGTCTATGAATTCCGCCCTAAAATCCTTATATCTGCTAGCTGTGCAGCTGCTTGGAGTAGAGCATCAATCTGGTACTTCCTAATTTTTGCAGAGTTGGTCTCCTTTCTGAACCCGAGACCACTGGAACATCAATAATGATATCGTCTGCTCAACATTGTCAAAATCAAGTTTAAACTTTAAATATAATCAAGGAACCGCTGTAAATTGACATTTTTACTACAGAAACCACTTTGTTTCAACATTACGGAAACCACTTTGTTTCAAATCAACGCTGAAACCTTTGGTGCTGTAAAGTACCGTAAATGTAGGTAATTCCGTGCAGTGTAGGAAATTTCGAACGATTTTGAATTTTAGTGCAAAGAGGCCGAAAGCGACCGTTTCACACTCGGAAAAGTTAAGGCGAAGGTTGACTCCATATCTCATGTTTACTATCTTATCATAATAATCGTATTTGGGGGAGAGCACATTTTTATATAAAAAACTGGTATTTACTTTGCTCATTACTACTGGTCACACAGATCGCTGGCTCGTTTTATAAATGGCCGTTTGGTTTTCAGGAAGCCGATTCTTAAAGAAGCCAAGGATTAAGCTTATGATATCGTAGAACTGACTCCACAATCCCGAGTATAAATAAGTAAACATTGACAAATAACACAACAGTCAGTTTGAAAGAGTGACTAAATAGAACATCAAGGTATGTTTCCTAGCGATGTGGGGAAAGTTGGATATTGTATGCAGCTGATGTTAATATTCTTACACGCCTCGTAATCTTACCGTTGGGATGAAAACAGTAGATCTTGTTTTCAAAATCACCATCCGAGCTCCGGAGCTGTATAAGATCGAACAATACACTTCTAGCGAAGCATTTACGCGACTAAACTATCAGTTTTGACCGAATAATGGATGAGAGATCTCACTTCGCTCGAAATCGGTTTCCGGAAGAAGTTTATACTTACTAGCATTTCGATCGCAAACACAGAGTAGTAATTTGAATCTTCCCAATGACACTGTACCGCTATAACTCCCTAATGGATTATGGAGTAACGGATTCCATGCACCATTATTACACATCATCCGCAGGGCCCATCCTTTGTAAGGGGGCCCGAATTTTTTGAGAAATCATTATTATTTATTTACCAGGCCGTTTAAAACCCATTGTTGATTGTTTCTTGGGAATACAGCTCTGATGCATGTAATTACTGTACATTTTATAGCAAATAATAAAAATGTGTTTATTTACGAGAAAGGGTTATTATTATTATTTAACGGTGTAGAGTGTTAATACGTAGTTACTTCAAGTTCAAATTGACGCCCTTACCCTGCTTACTGTGAAACGGGTTGCTTAAGGCCTTCACAAAATTGTCAGTTGTTGTTCCATGTCTCCCCAGTCATTAACAAATTCATAAAGATTTAATAAAATAGTTCTTCTGTAATTTGGCAGAACGTTTGTAAAATTGTTGAAGCATTTGTAATGAAATGAATAATTGTATTATAAACATTTTTATAATTATAGAAGTGCAGTTTTCTGCATCAAAAGTACGAAACCAATAGCAAGTTCATAGAGGAGACTGTTGTTATTTACTGTGAAACCTTCGTGATATATTTTAACGCAATCATTTATTTAAGAAATAAGTTTATTGGAAGTGGATGAAGACAGTTGAGAAAAGAGTCTTCATTATTTTCATAAGAATTTTCTACTTGATACTTGAAACTAAAAAGTCGTTACGCATGTTAGTCTTCTCATGTGATTGTAAAAAAAAGGGGTGGGGGGAGGAGGAGGAGGAGCAAAATGAGATCATTCTCAATTCTTCACAATCGATATTCCTCTCTTAATTTTCCTCTCCCTCAAAATTGCTTTCAATTTATTACGGTGTATGCACAGTAGTTCGTAGACTTTTTTTTCAGGGGCCCCAGATGAATTGATCTGTTTTTAATCAACAGGTGTTGTATGGGATCCTCCCCACTTGACTGATTACTTTACTTTGCGCTCTATTGTAATGATCAAGAGTTGTACCAAAAACATATTTTAAGAAATATTCAAAATGGTTTTGAGGCGTAATTTCGTTAGATTACATCAGATTATGGGAGTCGTATCGACGTATTCTGTGCTGGGAAAACCACAACTTCTTGAGTTATTTAAATTATTTTAACTCCTGATTCACTCAAACTAAACTTTGGATTTAAAATTCTTGGAAACAATGACAGCTACAAATCATAAAATAGAACTTCTTCAACGGGATGATTATATCTGGAAAATCTTTGCACAAGTATAGCTTACTACAAATGGATTTTGGGAAATAAGTTAATGGCAAATGTCCAAGACCAGTTAGTAGCAAAAAAAATTATGAAGAAACGGATAATTAGTTAGATGTGGGATTTAATACTAAATCTGAGCCTTTACTTATGATTTCGACATCCGAATTGGAACAAGTCATGAACTGTGGACTCTCAAAGGACTTATGTGACAAATTAAAGACCAAATACCAACCTACAGGTCCAGCAGGAAAGAAAGTCCCTTGAAATCACTTGTATTACATCTCGTGGAAGAAGTTGCAAATATTTTGGACCACTTAATAACTCCACTGATTATGTTGGCCACGGATTATGCTGCCACCGGTGCACCTCCATCAGAGGTTGGATTCGTGGTGGCAGTGAACTCGCTAGGAAGTTGACGGCAGTCCCCCATCCCCCCACGCGTTGTGAGTTGTGGGGCAGAAGAAGAAAGTCAGGTAACCCGGGGACCTCTCAGAGAACAACTTGAAACAATTATCCATGATCACATTTCTATTTTTCTTACCCCTGTTCGCACAATTTTGGTTTGCTGTTCCACCCAAGTTTCTTTGAAAGTATTCCCAACGTTGTAATCGCCGCAATCACCTCTACCTTAGAACATTCCCAAATCATATTCATCCTGTAGAAGGGATGAAGGTCAGGGAGGTCTGAATACCGTGTGTGGCAAGTGACTCTCCCTTAGAGTAGCTCATTTATGGAAACGATTGGGGGTGAGTTACCCCATCATCAATTAAAGCTCCTCGAGGAAAAATTTACACTTGCACAACTTTGTTGTTAAGTTACATGTTGTTATTTTGTTGCATGACATTCTTCTACAACCCCAATCATCTTGTAGAGGGAATGCAGGTCAAAGTGGTCTGAATAACGCATGCACCAAGTGACTTTCCCTCAAAGTAGTCAACATATCGTTAGGATTAGGGGTGAGTTACCCCTTCAACCAATATCGCTCCTCGAGGAAAAATTGTTCCACTCACACAACTTTTTTGTTAACATTACAGCGTTACACCCAGTTGAAACCATAAACATCCAGTTGAAGGGATGCAGGCCAGAGAGGTTCGAAAGCCGTGAGTAGCAAGTGACTCCCCTTTAAAGTAGTCCATATATGGAAACGATTAGGGGTTAGTTACCTCGTCATCCCTCTCCGCTCCTCGAGGAAAAATTTTAACACTCGCACAACTTAGTTGTTAACTTACATGTTGTTGTTTTGTTGCGTTATATTCTTATATAGAGGAGGTTCAGGTCGGAGTGACCTGAATGACGTACGCAGTGACTCCCCCTTAAAGTTGTCCAGATATGGAAACGAGTAGGAGGTGCGTTGCCCCTTCACTCAATACCACTCCTCGAGGAAATATTGTTAAACTCGCCCAACAAGCAGCCTTACGTCCAGTTAAAACCGTAAACATCCCATAGAAGGGAGGTCCGAATGCCGAGTGTAGCACTCTCCCTTAAAGTAGTCCATATATGGAAACGATTAGAGCTTAAGTACCTCTTCAGCCCTCTCCGCTGCTCGAGGAAATATTGTAATACTCGCACACTTTGTAATCGAAGTTTTTTTGTTGAATTGAGTAGAGTTTGTAATCGAAATCCCAAGTCTATCCTGATTGTCACTTCTCTCGGATCAAATAGGCGTCGGAAAACGGCTTTTGGAGTCTCGTTTTTCCCTATTTTACACGATGCCCTCAAAGGAAGAAGGGGTTGAAAACGCGGGTGAAATCGATGACGAACGGGAGGTCTTTGGTCACGGATTTTATTTTTTGTATCCCCCCCCTCTCTATCACGGTTCGAGAGGCCCTTGATGGGTTCGTTTATTCATTGAAAACGATTCCTCCGGAGTTTTTGGAGTTTTGGTTGAAAACCGCTTCGATCCTCGGTCCCAACGACGGGGGTACGAGCCAGAGGGGCATTTTTCACTGGGTACCGACATCACAACCCCTTTCTCGAGCGATAAACTATGATAAATGGATTATCATTAATCTCAAATCCGAAACCGGGTTCCCGCTCCGAGATCCCTATCAATCCTTCATCATACGCCCTTTCGTTCGGAAATATTGATAAAAAAAATTAAATTTCTCTTTGGTAGGGAAATATATTACACGGGGGTTGTTTTTCGAACCTCATTCATAAAATGTGATATCATTCGAATCCAATCGGAATGATACGAGCTTAGTTGACGGGATACTTTTCGGTCTCATTATTGGAACAACATTGTGAAAATGTTGTTCTCATTTTCGAGGAAATTGATTGATTGGGTTTAATCCAACAAGAATCCACACGGTCACGTTTCTAGACTATCTATTACTTGAATAATTATAAGGTTCATCCACCATCCATATTCGTCCGAGTTTCTCATTTGAACCTTGGTGATTGATTTTTCATTTATCCTTTTTGTATTGATTTAGAAATTGGGAAATGTGATTAAGGACGTTCATATAAGGTTAGGGATGGTTGTGGAAGTTGCACGCCTAAATATCCCTAAATATGTATAATAATATTGTCTCAATGTCTAACAAAATAAAAAAAATTGTGCCATCCCCGATTCCATGATCCTTGGTCCGTTACAATGAATTATGTTCCCTCTTGGAATTCGAAAACAATATGAAACAAATTTGGAAGATCTGGTTTACATAATAAAATTTGAATCGCTACTTTTTTTTTAATTGACCTTTCGAATCAGCAAGTTTTGTTGACTTACCCTGTACTATCCATACGCAACGCTATCTCGGAATCTTCAATTCAGTTTAGTGGCAGGTAGGGAAGAACACGGGAAACCATTCTTTTCAACTGTAAAGAAGAGAAACCCATGCAGTACAGCAACAAATTACATGAATAATAATATTTGCTATAAAACAAATGGTGGGTAGTATCAGTGACCTAAGATAACGCTAATCAAATGTTGGATCGAGGAAGGGAAATTTCCATGGCGATGCTCGATGAGTTCGGGTAACTCCAGCAAATCTTACCCCCCCCCCCCTCCCGTCGCCAGATTCAGTGGCAATGTCCTAATAATATTGTCTCAATGTCTAACAAAATCAAAAAAATTGTGCCATCCCCGATTCCATGATCCTTTACAATGAATTATGTTCCCTCTTGGAATTCGAAAACAATATGAAACAAATTTGGAAGATCTGGTTTCGAGCTGAGCTTTTATTTATGATTCGCCAGCCGAATTGGAACAAGTCATGAACTGTGGATTCTCAAAGGACTTATGTGACAAATTAACGACCAAATACCAACCTACACGTCCAGCAGGAAAGAAACTCTCTTGAAATCACTTGTATCACATCTCGTGGAAGAGGTTGAAAATATTTGGACCACCTAAAAACTCCACTGATTATGTTGGCCACGGATTATGCTGCCACCGGTGTACCTCCATCAGAGGTTGGATTCGTGGTGGCACATGATACTCGCAATTTCAAGTGAAGTTTGACGACAGTAACCCCAAAATCCCAACCACGCGTTGTGAGTTGTGGGGCAGAAGAAGACAGTCACTTGAATAACTGTTTTTTTTTTTTCATTGTCGATCAACTCTGAGAACAACTTGAAACAATTATCCATGATCACATTACTATTTTTCTTAACCCCTGTCCGCAATTCTGTCCTTTTTTCTCCTATCAGTTTGTTTGTAATGAATGGTTCCATTCAACGTCTTGTTCAAAAGCCAACACACGGTCAATTCTGACCAATTTTAATCCTAATTGAAGAAATAGATATAAATTTCTGTAGTGACCAACATATTTTTGTTTGCCAGTGAGAGTTCTTGGCAACATTTCTTGTCCAATTGATGGAAGGCCTTCATTGAGAAACTCAATAACGGAGATAAAATACGATCGGTATTAATACATTTTTTTCGGGACCGGATAAAAATCATTTACGAAGGTTGTGTGATCTGTTGTGGTAGAACGCAGAGAGACATTAAACCCTCTGTCGGCTGTATCAGACACGTTCAAGAAATCAATAACACACCGGTAATTGGCTCGTTGGTTAACCATTTGAAATTACGTCAAGGTTACACCTGTGATGATTTGACAATCATAGTGCATTATCCATGATGTTTTTCGTGTGGGTTATACTTGGGAAAATTAGAGTTTTTAGCTTTTGCGTACCTATGTAATATCTGACTAACACCCCCTCGAATACTTTCGTCGAGAAACAAATATTGTTCGATGTCTGTAACTAACTCTAAACTTATACCCGTGAATTTCAACATAGCCTATCACGCAATGCCTGGAGCTGAGTATACGTTGACAGGAGCGATCTGGTAATGAAATCATGACATTTTTCGAAAGCGTTGGACACACATGCTAATTGTAAGGTATCAGTCAGAAGATATATTTCCTGATAGTCTTTCAACGTTTTTATACCGGACGTTTATGTTATCGTGACACTCAGGGAGAAGAGCTTTGTACACTAAATGAAATTTGATATAATATCACCTTCATCTTCTAAATTATTTACGAATGATTGTTAACTTTCGCCGTGAAATGCTACTGAATCTAAAAATTGTTTTTTCCCGAAACTAATTGTTAGGTACCTATTTTTCAGAGGTTTCAGTGATACAGGTAATTTTCACGTCCGGATATTCTTTGAAACGTTGTGGCAGCAAGTGAACGTCGTAAGCTCCTAAGTTGTGGAAGAAGAGAGGTATATTGTAATTCATTCTACGTGCTGAATTGCACTTGGGATGTGCGATTCCGAGTAGATAACCAAATCAATGACAATGACCGAAACATTTTAATTCTTCCCTTCAAAACAAATCATTGCAGAGGAACATTTCAAAGCGCGTCCTTTTTCTTGGCATTGATGGGGAAGTAGCTCAACCATTGGTTGTAATGTGTGTTCTCGAGGAATTAATTCGTCGAAAGTTGAGAAGGCCGAGGATTAGGTACGCAGGTTGACCGTTTCCAGCGGGGGAAGTTGAGATAAGGCGTGACATTTTTTCCTCCAATGGCGTTATTCCTTTTGCGTTAACCTTGTGGCCAAGAAATTTCACTTTTGCCTTCGCTAGTACGCACTTGGGTTTGTTGATTTTTAATCCATATGTGTTGAGTGTTTCCAATAATTGTGTAGGTGACGGTAATGTTCATCGGCCGAGCGGGAGGCGACGAGTAAATTGTCGAGGTTCAGTAACGAGGTCTCGGATGACATAATCCATGAAACGCTGCCATGACTGGGTGCGTTCCGGAGGCCGAAATTCATTTTTCGGTACTGAAAAGTGCTAAAGGGTGTTATTACTGCTGTTTTGGGTACATCCTCGGGTGCAATGGGAAGATGAAAAAACGATTTGTGAGATCCATTGTGCTGAATATGGTTGTTCCATTTCCTGTGTGAAAAATGAAGGTGTGGGATGGCGTATCTGTCAGGCGTAGTTTGTAGATTTAGCAGCCTGTAGTCACCACAGGGCCTGATGTCGCCGTTGGGTTTGGGTACGACGTGAAGAGGACTGGACCAGGGGGATTTGAGCAAACGACGATACCGTCCTTGAGAAGCTGTTGAAAGTGAGTTTTCGTATTTTTCAGAAGAATAGTCCTGGATAGAGTCTTCTGAGTCGTGCGTGACAAGGACGTCGTGTGGATGTGGTGAAACACTGGAGGGTGTGTTGGCTCTTTGGGTTTGTAGGCATCTAATAGTCTCCTGAATCGTGATTGGTCTAAATTATTTGAACGAATGATCACGTGTCGGAAGTAGTGAGATGTCGGAGAAATGGTGATGAATCAAGTTTCGCGTGTTTTTCGCACGTAGAACTAATTGTAGGATGACCATTTTTGAGGGGTGCTTGGTGATACAGGTTGATCTTCTTGAAGTCGCATGGATGAGATTCTTTGAAACTTGTCGAGCAGCAAGTGAACGTCGTAAGCTCCGAGTTGTGGAAGAAGATGCGGCAGTTTGTAGTTCTTGAATCAACGTACTTTTGTAGTCCACTGGGGGTGTCGTATGTCGTTGTAGATGGCCGCGTGGAAGCGCTGTTGGTTGCAGCAATTTTGAACTCGCATTTTAATTCTTCCTTCCAAACAAATCATTAGGTAGCATTTCGGAAGCGCGTCGTCTTTGAGCAGAGTAGATCGCATTGGTGGATGTGAACACGCGTTTTCTAGTAAATATATTCAGCCTGTTCCAAAATTGATTCTAGAAAGGTTTTGATGTTCACTGGTCTTCAAGGGCTTCAATTTTATCGTGTTCTGGAAGAACTCGGAGTAGTAGGTGGCAAAAGTTTTACGTCCGTGTTGATGAACTTTGGAGGCGGAGATGTGATGGCTTGAGGTCACCAAGGTGGTCACGCCTTGTTAGGGATGATGCCCGGTTTTTTCGATGAGAGTTCTTAAACATGTTATGAATGTCGCCGGAGTCGTCATTCGATTCGATGACAAGCTCGGCCGTGGCGGGGTCTAGTGAGAGAAGGGCTCTGCAGAACTTCTGAACCTCGGTGTGTAGACCTTCTTGTGCGCAGGCTGCTTCCAGTTGGTGGAGCCAGACAGTGGCAAACTACGCGTCGTACGGCGGAAGCTTCGTTTGGCGAGTCATGGCTGCAGGAAGATCTGGTTCCATGTTGTGCTCACTGGGAGACGGGGATGGTTGTCGTCTCGGTGAAGCTCTGGTCTTTGAATTTCGCCTGGACTTCGTGCTAGAAAAAAAAGGGAGACCTCATCGCGTTTAAAAGCCTTTAAAAAGGCTGCTTAGTCTTTTTAATTACCATTAACCATTTAATGTAAAACACTGTTCAAGATGAAAAGTGTGCAGGCAAGCCAATTGGCTCCTTGGGGACGGCGGAATGAAACACACTCTCATCCTAATGGATTGACCAGCTATGGAGATGATCGAAAGCAACGATGATTTTTGTTTCAATTTCTTGTCGTATTCAAACGGGAAGGAGCGGAGCGGCGTCCCTCCAATGAATGACGTTGGCGCGCTGCTATTCTGGAGCAATAAGTTCTTGAAGCTCTCGTAGCGGCGCGCTGTGTGCTCAAGAAGGGGTCACCAGTGTATTGGTCGCGACGTTGTAGAGAAGTTTTGATCTTCCGCGGGAACGTCAGGATCAATATCTTGATTTATTGTTTGGTTGTTGGTTGATTGTTCGGCATCTTGATGGCTTCTTGCTTCAGAGCTGTGCTCCTATTCATATTGACGGGTCTTATCTGATTGGCCAAGGTCTTCTATCAAGCAGAACGTGCCGGTTGTTGATTGGCCGTTCAGAAGGAAGGACATGTACAATGGAGTAAGTACGTACTTAGTAGGACTTTCTTTTTCTTTGAGAATGGTGAGATGTCACTCATAATAATATCTACATGTTGCCCATGATGAATCATTGGTAGAATGGAAGATATCACACAGTCGGGATATGAAACGGATGACATGAACCTTCCTCACCTCTAGATAATAAGGAAAAGACGTTATTTTCTACCTCCGACCAAATTATGACGCTCCTAATAATTCCTAGACCATGACTCGCAAAAAGTCGCTATACGATGACTGTGGACGTGGAGCTGTTTCCTACATTTTAATGAATTCCTCTTCGGTCAGGAACCAATTCTTCAACCCCCACAGTTTGAAATAATTCGTGTCAAGGTTATTCCATTACCCTCTTATTCAGTGCCAACATCGCCGGTGATGTAGGCAACCGCCATTTCCCACCGATTTTTTTTAAGGGCTCGAAATTCGCAGGTTTTTAACGAAACTTTTGGAACCCCCCCGGAATCGTTGCTTCTTAATATGCCCTTCCTCGTCTATGCCACCCTTTCTCTCGTCGAATTATAGGGACTAAGTCCCTCTCGTTCTGCTACCTGTTGTAGTCCTCGTGTTTGAGCTTTTTTAGGAGGAGTTCAACCCCTCAAATGTTTTAAACTTTCCTGTACCTGTAAGGTGAGCTGATTACAATGGTGCTTGAATTACAACTTTCTGACACCTACATCTACCAGTTGTCGTGCGATCACCTATTATCTACCAGGTTGATATTACGATGCTCGTAATAATTTCTATATCATTACTTAAGGTGAGCTGATTACAATGGTGCTTGAATTACAACTTTGTGACACCTACTTAGAATGACTTCTTTATAATGGTGAGATGACACTCGTAATAATATGTCATTGTGCTACAAGTTTTCGTCGTCATCATCGTGTTTGACCTTTCAAGGAGGTCATCTCCTCAAATGTTTTACATTTTTCTGTACCTGTAAGGTGAGCTGAGCTCGTAATAATTTATATAGCATTACTTAGTGTCGCGAGGGGAGATTGGGAGGAGGAGATGACCGATATCTCCATTCATGATCCTACCAAATTACGACGATCGTAATAATTTCTATATAATTACTAACCACATCTGTTGAACATTGGCGTCATAGCAGACTGGATATCGCTTTGGACTCATATCTGGAAGGTCTCGAGATCATATCCCGATGGTGGCGGAATATTTTTGGCTTGAAACCGCTTTTTTCACTTCGAAACATCCAGTACAGAACTTGGAGGAAGGTTACATGAATGTTACCTGTCACTCCTCAGGTGTGTCACGTTAACACCATTAGCCCATGTGCCCGACTTCTCCTTTTCTGTCTACTTAAGCCCCTCCGCATCTTGGTGGAACGACACTGGAACAGAAAATGATGGGTTTTAATGAATTTGAGAGGCACATTTTCATTTTAAACTTTTGAACTTGTTCTGTCATGAATTGTGCACAGACAAAGACGTAGGTAGGTAGTACTTATTAAGGAAACTGTAACCTATAGAACCGTTAACAACCAGTATGGAACGGAAAGGGGAAATTTCCCCCTTATTTTCCCACAAAATAGTGGAACACGGAGCTTTCCCTAAAACATGCTATCTCTGCTGCCAACATACGGAGAAAATGGTTTGAGCGTTCCCTGAGTGGACTGTCACACTCACGTAATCCTTTCAGCCGAATGTACAACCTCACTCAACTATTAATTCGTGCAGGTGAGTGGAGGGTGACCCTCCACCCAGCTGAGTGCGAGTGCACATTCACACTCAGGCTTTGTCTATGAATTCCGCCCTAAAATCCTTATATCTGCTAGCTGTGCAGCTGCTTGGAGTAGAGCATCAATCTGGTACTTCCTAATTTTTGCAGAGTTGGTCTCCTTTCTGAACCCGAGACCACTGGAACATCAATAATGATATCGTCTGCTCAACATTGTCAAAATCAAGTTTAAACTTTAAATATAATCAAGGAACCGCTGTAAATTGACATTTACTGAACACAGTGTAACCAATACACTTTACATTACGGAAACCACTTTGTTTCAAATCAACGCTGAAACCTTTGGTGCTGTAAAGTACCGTAAATGTAGGTAATTCCGTGCAGTGTAGGAAATTTCGAACGATTTTGAATTTTAGTGCAAAGAGGCCGAAAGCGACCGTTTCACACTCGGAAAAGTTAAGGCGAAGGTTGACTCCATATCTCATGTTTACTATCTTATCATAATAATCGAATTTGGGGGGGGGGGGGGGGGGGGAGCACATTTTTATATAAAAAACTGGTATTTACTTTGCTCATTACTACTGGTCACACAGATCGCTGGCTCGTTTTATAAATGGCCGTTTGGTTTTCAGGAAGCCGATTGTTGAAGACGCCAAGGATTCGGCTTATGGTATCGAAGAACTGACTCCACGATCCTGAATAGAAATAAGTAAACATTGACAACTAACACAACAGTCAGTTTGAAAGAGTGACTAAATAGAACATCAAGGTATGTTTCCTAGCTATGTGGGGAAAGGTAGATATTGTATGCAGCTAATGTTAATACTTATTCTTACATACCTCATCGTAATCTTACCGCTGTGATGAAAACAGTACCTAGTTCTTGTTTTCAAAATCACCATCTGAGCTCCGGAGCTGTATAAGATCGAACACTACACTTCTAGTGAAGCATTTACGCGACTTAACTATCAGTTTTGATCGAATAATGGATGAGAGATCTCACTTCGCTCGAAATCGGTTTCCGGAAGAAGTTTATACTTACTAGCATTTCGATCGCAAACACAGAGTAGTAATTTGAATCTTCCCAATGACACTTTACCGCTTTAACTCCCTAATGGATTATGGAGTAACGGATTCCATGCACCATTATTACACATCATCCGCAGGGCCCGTCCTTTGTAAGGGGGCCCGAATTTTTGGAGAAATCATTATTATTATTATTTATTTATTTATTGTAAAAAAAAGGGGGAGGAGGAGCAAAATGCGATCATTCTCAATTCTTCACAATCGATATTCCTCTACTAAATTTCCTCTCCCTCAAAATTGCTTTTAATTTATTACTGTGTATGGTTACAGTAGTTCGTATACTTTTTTTGGTTTATTATTCAATAATAAACCATTGTAATCGGTCTTGAAAAAAAAAAAAAAAAAAAAAAAATTCAAAACCATTTTGAATATATCGTAAAATGTGTTTTTGGTACAACTCTTGATCATTACAATAGAACGCAAAGTGAGGTAATCAGTCAAGTGAAGAGGATCCCATACAACATCTGTTGATTAAAAACTGATCAATTCATCTGGAGCCCCTGAAAAAAAACGCTGCTAATTCTTTCAGTGGGGTTCATTATTCAATTGGCTTGCGTTCATGATTTGAATTTCTTCTAAGCTTGGAGTGTGCGTGTTTCACAGGTGATAGAGCGATTATTGAATTTCAGGAGATATGCATAGAGCACGTAAATCTGTTCTCAACCAAAATACCTATTTGGATTGATCAGTTGATCATATTCGTGCGCCTCCTGAAATTCAATAATCGCTGTATCAAATGTGAAACACGCTCACTCCAAAGCTTAGTAAAAATTCAAATCATGAACGCAATGAAATTGAATAATAAACCCCAGTGAAAGAATTTGCAGCGTTTTCACCTCTACATACTCTTGAATCTTGTATATAAGATTACTACGGAGATAAGATTCCCAGGAAATTTTAGCAGATTTCGATATAAAAAACTGGTATTTACTCTGCTCATTACAACTGGTCAGACAGATCGCTGGCTTGTTTTATAAATGGCCGTTTGGTTTTCAGGAAGCCAAGGATTCCGCTTATGGTATCGAAGAACTGACTCCACGATCCCGAATAGAAATAAGTAAACATTGACAACTAACACAACAGTCAGTTTGAATGAGTGACTAAATGGAACATCAAGGTATGTTTCCTAGCTATGAGGGGAAAGGTAGATATTGTATGCAGCTAATGTTAATACTTATTCTTACACACTCGTCGTAATCTTACCGTTGTGAAGAAAACAGTAGTTCTTGTTTTCAAAATCATCATCTGAGCTCCGGAGCTGTATAAGATCGAACACTACACTTCTAGTGAAGCATTTACGCGACTAAACTATCAGTTTCGACCGAATAATGGATGAGAGATCACACTTCGCTCGAACTCGGTTTCCGGAAGAAGTTAATACTTACGAGCATTTCGATCGCAAACACAGAGTAGTTATTTGAATCTTCGCAATGATACTGTACCGCTATAACTCCCTAATGGATTATGGAGTATAGGGTTCCATGCACCATTCTTATACGTCATCCCCAGGAGCATCTAGAGTGAGATCCACCGAATTGTAGGTACTCTAATCGATAATTTAGCGATACCATCAGAAAGCTAAGTGCAAGGGTACTGTTTCAAGGATGGCAAACCACCAGTTCGTTCCAGGACCACACCAAACTTTCCTCCGAAGGCTAACTCAACACGAACAACAGAACCAGCCCAACATGTACCAGTGTCGTGCTCACAAAAAAGATGCAGATAATGCAAGAAACACAAAAGGCAAATGTGTAAAAAAAATGCGAAGTGGAACCACGAGTGCACTGCCAGTGTTCATGAAAAAAATCGCTGCCAATTCTTTCACTGGGGTTTATTATTCAATGATTCTTGATTTTAATTTCTACTAAGCTTCGGAGTGTGCGTGTTTCACAGGTGGTAGAGCGATTATTGAATTTCAGGAGATACGTATAGAGCACTTGAATCGATCCTCAACCAAAATACCAATTTGGATTGATCAGTTGATCATATTTGTGTGCCTTCTGAAATTCAATAATCGCTCCTGTGAAACACGCACACTCCAAAGCATAGTAGAAATTCAAATCATGAATCATTGAATAATAAACCCCAGTTAAAGAATTTGCAGCGTTTTTTTTTCAAGAGCGATTACAATGGAAAAATATCCTATTTGAAAATTTTAAATTTCCTAAGACGGAGCATGTATATCAGAATGCTTCAACCCGTGTATCGGCTATAAACACTTGTTTGTTTTGATCGCAGTAACCTAGTGATGTAGTGAATGTGGATGCAAATGTTTTCACCATGAATCGGGCCATACATCGAGAATGGTTTGAGCTACTGACCAGGGGAAGGGCTCATTCGATTCCTCATGGAAAGTTCTTAAAAAAAAGTCCAAATTTAGGCCGCCTTGACTTTCTTTGAGGTTTTTAGGGATTTTACAAAACTTTCACAACCCTTAAAGGGCACTGTAAATTAAGTGAGAGTGCTGGCTAAAGAATTGGGGCGTTGTCAGACCAATATTGATTTTTCCTGAAAATTTCAGATTTTTTGATCCAGCTGTTTGGGAAAAATCGTGCGTAGGGCGTACGGCCGGAAAAATTTTAATTGCAGATTTGGATTCTATACAATTTGAAACTTGAGAAATTTTCAGGGGGGGTTAAAATTTATTTTTTTCAAGAGCGATTACAATGGTTTATTATTGAATAATAAACCATAATTGAACATTATTTTTTCAAGTTTTATGAAAAAATGAGAACATTAATTCCGATGATTCTGATGAGCATTTTAATATTTTTTGTTCTGTTATAACATCTCTCATTTCCATTTACACGTTTCACACCTTTGTCTGAACACTTTTCTACTACAAAAAGTACTAAATACCACAATACCGAGAGATTTGGGGCTTATTTGAAAGTGGAAAAGTATACATAGCTTCACGATTTTTTCAATTTTCAATTTTAAAGATAACTGCAGTTTTAGGTTATTTTGGCCTTAAGAAAGTCGAAAAATAAAGGTCTACTAAAAAAAACGATTTTTGGCTTTCTAGGCGTTGGAGGGTTAGTGTTTTTTTAACTTTCCTAGTGTTTTTAATTACTTACCTGTAATACAGCGAAAACCCGTTTTACGTTGATTTTAAGCTAGTGTTTGTAACACTTTTCACGTTTACACGTTTCACACCTTTGTCTGAACACTTTTCTACTACAAAAAGTACTAAATACCACAATACCTAGAGATTTGGGGCTTATTTGAAAGTAGAAAAGTATACATAGCTTCACGATTTTTTCAATTTTCAATTTTAAATATAACTGCAGTTTTAGGTTATTTTGGCCTTAAGAAAGTCGAAAAATAAAGGTCCACTAAAAAAAAACGATTTTTGGCTTTCTAGGCGTTGGAGGGTTAGTGTTTTTTTTTAACTTTCCTAGTGTTTTTAATTACTTACCTGTAATACAGCGAAAACCCGTTTTACGTTGATTTTAAGCTAGTGTTTGTAACACTTTTCACGTTTACACGATTCACACGTTTGTCTTAACACTTTTCTACTACAAAAAGTACTAAATAACGCAATACCTAGAGATTTGGGGCTTATATGAAAGTGGAGAAGTACACATAGCTTCACGATTTTTTCCAGATTTTTAGGATAGGTTTAACCAGTCGTTGAAACCGTCAAATTGCTTACATTTACGGTAGCCATCTACTTCAACCATGGTTTTGGATTGTTGCAGAAACCAGCCCGGAAAGTTTAATTTCGAACAGCATCCAACAAGCATCCTGTACTGTCAGTCACTTCTCCTTTCTTCAGCTCCGTAAAAAGTAATTCCGGAGGGTGACGCGCAAGATCAAGACAATTCAATGAAGCGGCGAAAATCGTTTTGAGACCCGAGCACTCGAGCGTGAGATGGTTCGCGGAGGCCGAAGGGGCTCGAAACCTTATCAGCTCCCCCGCCAATTAGCCAAAGAGACGTCGGAAAATGATATCTAATTCCGCACAGCGGCACGGAAAATTCGAACGAGTTTCTCCTCTTCCCGCAAAACCGGAGATAAGCCCGTGGGTTTATTAAGGTGATACACCCTCGCACACAGGGAACCGAAATTCATCGAGATAATACAACCGACGACCTCGCTTCCGGGTCATTCGCGAGTTAAGGGCCCCTTTACTGGGCCCGTTCGTTTTTACAACTGGCCGTTGGACCCTAAAACAAGCCGTGACTTATTTGCATGATTATTTGCAACTGACTCTAATAATACCAAACATAAAATGCTGCAACAAAACATACTACAAAAGAGTTATTGTTTCATGATCAATGGTTTTCAGGATGTCCGAGGAATGGCCAAACTTTGTTAAATTTGTTTGTAAAAGTGCACATTGTTACGATATTTTCTCCCCGAGCCTGATAATAGTTTCAATTGCATTTTTTTTCTCTGTTATCGTTTATGTTACAACTCACTTTATGTTGTACATTGTATTCTTAAACTTTGTTCTGATCAGTGTACGGGCTTGCCCGTATTATTAAATAAATAAGATAATCGTAATAATTTCAAGGGTTGATTGTTCATCTAAAATGCAACAAAAAGGCCCTTGCAGAAATGTATATTCACAGGCGTCGTTTTCGAGTTATTTTACTTTCGGGGATTTTTCGCGAGTATGAGGTGATGGTATGGTATGGTATATCTGCTCCTTCCTATGATCTGAATGCGGATTTAATGCTCTGCCACGCTCAGAGGATGACCCAGACGCTTGAAAACGTCTGATTCTTCTTCCAAGGCGACAGATTCTAAAATTGAGAAGGGCCAACTAACCGTATCCATCACATTTGTTCAACCTGTCTCACTAAAATAGACTATAATTCCCTTATTTTTCATGTGAATTCAAATCTGACTGATTGGGCAGAGCATTGCATTTCTCGTCAGATAGGCTACAACTCGCATTTTCAACATCGTACTTAGTTGGAGTTTTTCTGTTCCAAACTGCAAACTTGGTGATTTTCGAGTTTTTTAATGAAATTCTCGAGGGATTTTCGCCCATTTCCACTGGAGCAAAATCGATG
The DNA here is from genome assembly GCA_031894815.1 of Creontiades dilutus. Classification (NCBI taxonomy): domain Eukaryota; kingdom Metazoa; phylum Arthropoda; class Insecta; order Hemiptera; family Miridae; genus Creontiades; species Creontiades dilutus. The sequence continues at coordinate 49,772 of JAVIWC010006196.1, forward strand.
AGGTTTTCAGAATAACATCACACACTCAGGTGTAATTAAATGGTGTAAATTAGAATTTATTTGGTTTATCAAGGGAGAAATTTGCAGTTTAAACGCAGGCAAACTTGCTTTCCTAGGAGAAAATCCTTGGATTTTACTAGTACCTATAATTCCCTGTGAAAAATGATTTTTCTGTGACGACGGAGGGGGGAGGGGGAGGTTCTGTCGAACTGGAATGCATTTTTTACGCTTAATTGATTGGTGATACATTCAGAACTGAAAAGACTGGTTGTTGATGTGGCCTACAGGTATAATTAGGTACTAGTTACTTAAGACTAAGAGCTGCTCTAGGCACTTGAAGACTAGGTTTTAAAGACAAAGAGATTTTTGTTTTCGGTAAGGTTTGCACGCAATGAGTGACGTAACTTCAAAACAGATGAGGAGGTATCCAGGTAGGATTTCTATTCAACTTATATGAATAGTGATTAAATGTCTAATTATAAACAGTTAATAACGAATCGTTTGTGCCAGCAAGCAACTCTGTTGTTATTATAAAATACGTAGGTGCAAGAAAAGAAAAGAAAAATTCATTGATCGAACTTACCTAGGTGTAACTCTTGATTCTGTTATCGGTGTATGAGCCAGTCGAGGGAAATGGCGAAGTCCAGTACAGGGGCTAATGGTGATAACCTGACACACCTGAGGAGTAAGAGGTAACAGTCATGTAACCTTCCTCCAGGTTCTCTAGTGATTGTTTCGAGGTCAATAAAGCGTTTCCAAGCCAAAATATTCCACCGGCATCTGGAGTAAAACCCGAGACCTTCCAGTTACGTGTCCAGCGGGCTATCAAGTCGGCTATGATGCCAATGTTAAACCGATATGGTTAGTAATGATATAGAAATTATTACGAGCATCGTAAATTGGTAGCAGCATGAATGGACATAGCGGTCTTCTTCTCTTCCTCATCTCCCCTTGCGGCACTAAGTAATGCTACAGAAATTATTACGAGCTCAGCTCACCTTACAGGTACAGAAAAGTGTAAAACATTTGAGGAGATGACCTCCTTGAAAGGTCAAACACGATGATGACGACGAAAACTTGTAGCACAATGACATATTATTACGAGTGTCATCTCACCATTGTAAAGAAGTCATACTAAGTAGGTGTCACAAAGTTGTAATTCAAGCACCATTGTAACCAGCTCACCTTAAGTAATGATTAAGAAATTATTACGAGCGTTGTAATATCAACCTGGTAGATAATAAGTGATCGCACGACAACTGGTAGATGTGATGTAGGTGTCAGAAAGTTGTAATTCAAGCACCATTGTAATCAGCTCACCTTACAGGTACAGGAAAGTTTAAAACATTTGAGGGGTTGAAGTCCTCCTAAAAAGATCGAACACGAGGACTACAACAGGTAGCAGAACGAGAAAGACCTAGTCGCTAATATTCGACAAAAAAATGAAGGCGTGGACGGACAAGGGCATATTAAGAAGGACAGATTCGAGGGTTTCGAAACGTTTCGTTAAAACCTACGGATTTCGAGCCCTTGAAAGAAATTGGTGGAAAATGGCGGTTGCCTACGTCGCTGGCGATGTTGGCACGTGATAAGAGGGTAATGGAATAACCTTGACACGAATTATTACAAACCGTGGGGGTTGAATAGAATTGATTCCAGACCGGAGAGGAATTTTTAAAAATGTAGGTAACAGCCTCTCAGGTACAACAATCATCGTATAGTGACTTATGTCCAGTCATGGTCTAGAAATGATTACGAGCGTCATAATTTGGTCGGAGGTAGAAAATAACGTCTTCCGTATTATCTAGAGGTGAGGAAGGTTCATGTCATCCGTTTCATATCCCGACTGCGTGATATCTTGTAATCTACCAATGATTCATCGCTATCCACTCTTTCGCCAGTAGATATTATCATGAGTGACATCTCACCATTGTCAGAGAAGAAAAAAGTCCTACTAAGTACGTACTTACTCCATTGTACATGTCCATCCTTCTGAGGGCCAAGCGAGCCCCTGATCCTGTCAGGTGTCAAAAAGCTGTAATTCTTCCACCATTGTAATCAGCTCCCGTTACAGGTGAAGAAAAGTGTAAAACATTTTTGGAAAAGAGGTTAGCAAATGTTGTCCACTAGGAAATCATTCGTTCGAGGGATTACCCACCCTATTTCGTTTGAATACACAAGAAATTGAAATGAAAATCATTCACCAACACAACTCTCCAGCTCTGTCGAATTTCCATTAGGATGAAGGTGTGGTTCATTTGTGGAACACATATTGTGAACCACTACACCTTGTAACTTATGACATAAAATGGTTAATGGTAATTAAAACGACATCAATTTTTAAAGATGTATTACTATTTCCCTCCATTTATAAGTACAATAGTTCTACATTTCTGGAATTCCCTAAATGTTCTGCGTTGCCAACATGTGTAGAAACAATTCAAAAAATTAGGAAGGTGATACAAAACAAAAAATTACGAAGTTTCATCCGACCCCTTCATTTTGGGGCTCAACATTTTTAATGGAAGACGAGCCTTTTACATTCATAACATGTTTACAACTTGGAAAAAATCGGGCATCATCTTAACAGGCGTAACACTCCACTTCATCACCTACGCAGCAAAGTTCATCTACTAGGTGTTGTAAAACTTGTGGCCACCTTTTTGAGAGGATACAATTGAACACTTTGAATTGTATACGGGTCCCAATGTCATCAAAACCTTTCTGGAATCAATTTTGAAACAGGCTGATTATATTCAAGAAAACGCGTGTTCGACGATTTCGATGCGGGATTGGTGATTACCGCAGAAATGCTCAAAGAAAAATAACGCGCTTTGAATTGTTACCTCTGCAATGATATGTTCGGAAAGGAAGATTTAAAATGTTTCGGTCATTGTCATGTATTTGGTTATCTACTCGGAATTGCACATCCCAGTGCAATTCAGCACGTAGAATGAATTACAACATACCTCTCTTCTTCCACAATATACGCGCTTGCGACGCTCTCTTGTTGCTACAACGTTTCAAAGAAAATCCGGACGTGAAAATTACCTCTATCACTCAAACCTCTGAAAAGTAGGTACCTAACAATTAGTTTAGGGAAAAATACAATTTTTAGATTCAGTAGCATTTCTCGGCAAAAGTTTACAATCATTCGTAGGTAATTTAGTAGATGAAGGCGATATTAGATCGAATTTCAATTAGATGTACCAAGCTCTTCTCCCTGAGAGGCACGATAACATAAACGTTCGGTATAAAAACTTCGAAAGACTATCAGGATTTATATCTTCTGAGTGATACCTTACAATTGGCATGTGTGTCCAACGCTTCCAAAAAATGTCATTATTTCTGTATTGGTTGCGACGTTGCAGGGAAGGCTTGATCTTCCGCGGGAACGTCAGGATCAATATCTTGATTTGTTGTTTGGTTGTTGGTTGTTTGTTCGGCGTCTTGATGGCTTCTTGCTTCAGGGCTCTGGACGGTCTGCGTAGTGATCGTCGCCGTTGCGGTGGAAGGTCTTGTCTTCCTTGGTGAACGGGAGCAGATCTTGCGTTGAGTCGGAGGCTGCAGATGGACGGACTGGTGTAGTGATCGTCGCCGTTTTGGTGGAAGGTCTTGTCTTCCTTGGTGAACGGGAGCAGATCTTGAGTTGAGTCGGAGGCTGCAGATGGATGGACTGGTGTAGTGATCGTCGCTGTTGCGGTGGAAGGTCTTGTCTTTCTTGGTAAACGGAAGTAGATCTTGAGTTGAGTCGGAGGCTGCAGATGGACGGACTGGTGTAGTGATCGTCGCCGTTGCGGTGGAAGGTCTTGTCATCCTTGGTTAATGGGAGTAGATCTTGAGTTGAGTCGGAGGCTGCAGATGGACTGATTAAGCCCGGTCGGTGCGGTCTATTTATACCGACCGGGTCTAATGTGATTGGCCAATTCCTACGGTCTTCTATCATAATGGGCCACGCCTCCGGCGCCCATTACACCTCCCCCCAGTGAGGTCGCCGTGGATGAGCTCACTTTTGGTGGTAATCCTGAATAGGACTGTCGGTTGTGGGTACGACGTGAAGAGGGCTGATGTTTGCTGGTCCGTGGAGGCTGCTACTGCGATTTGTACGTGTTCTGGGAGAACTCGGAGTAGTAGGTGGCAAAAAATTTCGACCGGCGTGTTGTCTGGAAGTCCCTTGCGTAGGAGGCGTAGATGTCCCGAAGGCTTGAGGTCGCTGAGGTCAGTCAGTTAGAGGGCTCTTTGTAGGGCCACTGAGGGGGCCGGTTCGTGCACTGTGATGAGACGGCTTTTCAGCTGCGTGAACGGGTCGACGGAGTCGCATTTGATGTCAAAGACGAGCTCGGCCGTGGCGGGGACTTCATGCTACAAAATAGGGAAACCTCTTCGCGTATAAAAGCCCTTAAAAAGGCTGCTTAGTCGAGGATTTTTTGCTTTTCGTCCCTCTGGTAAGTGTAAACACTGTTTGAGATTGGAAAACCGGGTGCGGGCAAGCCAATTGGCTCCCTGGGGACGGCGGAGGGTATTAAAACCTCTCTCAACTGGTCGGATTGACCAGCTATCCCACGATGATCGGAGGGTGGCGCTGCGTAGTCTGAGGAAGCGGGCGTCCGGAAGGGGCGGAGCGGCGTACTGTAGCATAGTTCCTTTGCTGGCGTAGTGGAGCGCTGCATGTAGCAGCATGCTGGAGCGAAGTTCCTGTAGCTGACGTAGCGGCGCGCTGTGTGCTCAAGAAGGGGTCACTAGTATACTGGTCGCGAAGTTGCAGGGAAGGCTTGATCTTCCGCGGGAACGTCAGGATCAATATCTTGATTTGTTGTTTGGTTGTTGGTTGTTTGTTCGGCGTCTTGATGGCTTCTTGCTTCAGAGCTCTGGACGGTCTGCGTAGTGATCGTCGCCGTTGCGGTGGAAGGTCTTGTCTTCCTTGGTGAACGGGAGCAGATCTTGAGTTGAGTCGGAGGCTGCAGATGGACAGACTGGTGTAGTGATCGTCGCCGTTGCGGTGGAAGGTCTTGTCTTCCTTGGTGAGAGGGAGTAGATCTTGAGTTGAGTCGCAGGCTGCAGATGGACTGATTAAGTCCGGTCGGTGCGGTCTATTTATACCGACTGGGTCTAATGTGATTGGCCAATTCCTACGGTCTTCTATCATAATGGGCCACGCCCCCGGCGCCCATTACAATTTCATTACCAGATCGCTCCTGTCAATGTATACTCAGCTCCAGGTATTGCGTGATAGGCTATGATGAAAATGACGGGTGTAAGTTTAGAGTTGGTTACAGACATCGAACAATATCTGTTTCTCGACGAAGGTATTCGAGGGGGTGTTAGTCAGATATCACATAGGTACGCAAAAGTTAAAAACCCTAAAGTTCCAAAGTATAACCCACACGATTAAACATCATGGATAATGCACTATGATTATCAAATCATCATCATCATCACAAGTGTAACCTTGACGTAATTTCAAATGGTTAACAAACGAGCAAATTACCGGTGTGTTATTGATTTATTGAACGTGTCTGATACAGCCGAGAGAGGGTTCATACTAGAAGTAGATATCCATTACAACAACAGATTACACAACTATCCTAATGCTTAACCTCTCGGTCCCGAAAAAATGTGAATTACCTACAGTATTTTATCCGTATACTGAGAACGTTTGTGAGATAATAGGCCTTCCTTCAATCGGACAAGGAAAGTTGCTAACGACTCTCACAGACAAATAAAAATATGTCATTCACTACAGAATTTTAAATCTATTTCTTCGATTAGGATTAAAATTGGTCAGAGTTCACCGCGTGTTGGCTTTTGAACAAGACCCTTGAATGGAAACATTCATTACTGATAAGAGAAAAAATGAAAAAACAAATCGGAACCAATATTTCTTTTAAATTAATGGTTAACTCCGTTTTTAAGAAATTTCCTCAAAATGTTAGACGTCATGAACAATTCAAGCTGATCGTCAATTAAAAAAAACAGTTAATCAAGTGGTCGCTTTCTCCACGGTTGTAATATTTCAGAAAAATAATTAACGATAATTTTGCAGGGTTAGCTCTGAATAAACTCATTTGAAATTGCTGAACATATCAGGTATTCCTTTCACTATAACTACATTTTGCGTACTTACAATTTTAAGGACGCTGAACTCCTTTTCACTGATACAGATTCGTTAACGTCCATTATAAATAGTGAAGATGTGTACGATGATTTGTCGAAATCTATTTATTTGTTAGACACATTCAATTATCCAGAAAATCATAGATGTAGAATAACGTATAATAAGAAGAGATTAGGAACATATATGGATGAAATAAACGGGAAAAATACAGTTCAGTTCATTGGGTTAAGGGCAAAATGTGATTCTTCCATATAGGTAAGAAAAGGACATAGCTGTACTCTTGGCAAAGCGATTTCGGTGACCCCCACTCCTTCTCTCTCTTTTCCTCCGCACTACTCCATCTACTGTGCTATCACTTGGACGTGATATTTTTAGGTAATTGCGGGGTTAAATAGAATAACGCATGTACATTCAATTTTAAACTAACTTTTTATCTAAATAGGTTTACCACGTTAGAACTCTGCAAACTTATCAAGAGCCTTCTTGGTGGCGTGAAGTACAGATGAAAGTTGAGAATGTTTCTCAGGTTCAATTTCCCTGTCGAGTTCGTTGCACTGACTGTTCTCTAGAAAACTTCCAAATCAGCAAACCACTTTCGCAAACTGTCCTCTTTGACAGCTGCTCTAGCCTTAGAGACCGCTTCTGTATTTCGTTTCCCGATCTCTTAGTGTCTGTTTACGAATAATTTTAGCCATTTGTCTCCAGGACGATTATTTGTGAATAGATTGACCCTTGGGATCTCATACAGAACTTTTTGGATCAAATCTTTGACGTCGTCAGTGCGCATGGGTACCCCTAAAGTGGCTTTGTCAACAATCCACCTGTTCAATTTTTCCTCTTCTTCTTCTGTCGAAGAATCGTTGATGGACCATTTTCCTATTCATTGGAACATAATTATTTTTTTATGATGTAAGGTACCTTTAGGAATCTTATAACTTCGGGATACCTCGTTAAGCAAAATCTCACCACCTTTCACTTCCAAAACTGCTTTTGCCAGTGTTTCTGGTGAGTATTTGAAGAGCTATCTTCGCTCACCTCCATCTCTTGCCCTTCCTGTTTCTTCTCTCTCACTTTTACTTGTACTCCTCGAAATCCAAGAAGTATAAAGTATTAAAATGGACTATTGCTACAAGAAAATATCAATTATTATTAGCTGTTCATGCATTGGTGGGCACATAACTAGAGCTCAGAATATGGAAGAACACGGAGATCTCAAAAGGAGAAACCCTGTTCATCTACTGGTAGCTAAGACATTATAACCATCAAGCAAAACACAAAATGGTGGAATAGTTCCTAGGGAAACTATTGTTCATGAATCGCAGTGGATTTACTCGTCTCGAAATGAACCATAGATGAACACCCTTTCATCTTCTGGATCTCATTGTTAATTTGAACCCAGTGCTTCAACACTATATCATCCTGCTCCCCTCCTACAGATATCATGTTTAATCGTTGATTCTAGAAGGTATAAATGTCTTGATATCTGAGGAAAACCAGGAAAAAACTTATGGCGTACTTTGAACAGACAAAAAACACCTATCTCAGAGAGAAAGTAGATCACATGCCGTAAAGTTTGAGGAGCCTTTGGACAGCATTGAGGAGTTGGAACAACTAAAAGTGCACACCTTTACAAGGATGTATAAAACAATGACCGAAACATTTTAAATCTTCCTTTCCAAACAAATCATTGCAGAGGTAACATTTCAAAGCGCGTCCTTTTTCTTTGAGCGTTTCTGCGGTAATCACAACTTCCGCATCAAAATTGTCGAACACGTGTTTCTTCAACTATATTCAGCCTGTTTCAAAATTGATTCTAGAAAGGTTTTGATGACATTGGGACCCGAATACAATTCAACGTGTTCAATTTTATCCTTTCAAAAAGGTGGCCAAAAAATTTACAACACCTAGTAGATGAACTTTGCTGCGTAGGTGATGAAGTGGAGTGTTACTTCTGTTAAGAAGATGCCCGATTTTTTCCAAGTTTAAAACATGTGACGAATGTAAAAGGCTCGTCTTCCATTAAAAATGTTAAGCCCCAAAATGAATGGGTGTAATCAAACTTCGTAATTGTTTGTTTTAAATCACTTTCCTAATTTTTTTTTTTTTAAATTGTTTGTACACAAGTTGCCAATGCAGAAAATTGAGGTAATTACAGAAATGTGAAACTATTGTACTTATAAATGGAGAAAATAGTAATAAATCTTTAAAAATTGATGTCTCTTTAATTACCATAACCATTTTATGTCATAAGTTACAAGGTGTAGTGTTTCACAATATGTGTTCCACAAATGAAACACACCTTCATCCTAATGTAAATTCGACAGGGCTGGAGACTTTAAAGCAACGATGATTTTTATTTCAATTTCTTGCGTATTCAAACGAAATAGGGTGGGTAATCCCTCAAACGAATGACTTCCTATTCGGCAATATTTTCTAAGCTCTTTACCAACAATGTTTTACACTTGTCCATACCTGTAACGTGAGCTGATTACAATGGTGACAGAATTACAGCTTTTTGACACCTGACAGGATCAGGGGCTCACTTGGCCCTCAGAAGGAAGGACATGTACAATGGAGTAAGTACGTACTCAGTAGGACTTTTTTTTTTCTTTGACAATGGTCAGATGTTACTCATCATAATATCTACATGTTAAAGAGTGGATAGCGATGAATCATTGGTAGATTAGAAGATATCACGCAGTCGCGATATGAAACGGATGAGCATGAAACTTCCTCACCTCTAGATAATACGGAAGACGTTATTTTCTACCTCCGACCAAATTATGACGCTCGTAATAATTTCTAGACCATGATTCGAAAAAAGTCGCCATACGATGACTTTTGTACCTGAGGAGCTGTTTCCTACATTTTACGAATTCCTCTTCGGTCAGGAACCAATTCTGTTCAACCCCCACAGTTTGTAATAATTAGTGTCAAGGTTACATTACCCTCTTATACAGTGCCAACATCGCCGGTGATGTAGACAACCGCCATTTCCTACCGATTTTTTTTAAGGGCTCGAAATTCGCAGGTTTTCAACGAAACGTTTGGAACCCCCCCGGAATCGTTGCTTTTTAATGTGCCCTTCTTCGTCAATGCCCCCCTTTTTCTCTCGTCGAATTATAGGGACTAAGTCCCTCTCGTTCTGCTACCTGTTGTAGTGATCGTGTCTGAGCTTTTTAGGAGAAGTTCATCCCCTCAAATGTTTTAAACTTTCCTGTGCCTGTAAGGTGAGCTGATTACAATGGTGCTTGAATTACAACTTTCTGACGCCTACATCTACCTGTTGTCGTGCGATCACCTATTATCTACCAGGTTGATATTACGACGCTCGTAATAATTTCTATATCATTACTTATGGTGGGCTGACTATAATGGTGCTTGAATTACAACTTTGTGACACCTACTTATTTTGACTTCTTTACTATGGCGAAATGACACTCGTAATAATATGTCATTGTGCTACAAGTTTTCGTCGTCATCATCGTGTTTGACCTTTCAAGGAGGTCATCTCCTCAAATGTTTTACATTTTTCTGTACCTGTAAGGTGAGCTGAGCTCGTAATAATTTATATAGCATTACTTAGTGTCGCGAGGGGAGATTGGGAGGAGGAGATGACCGCTATCTCCATTCATGATCCTACCAAATTAAGACGATCGTAATAATTTTTATATCATTACTAACCACATCTGTTGAAGATTGTCGTCAGAGCAGACTGGATAGCGCGCTGGACTCATATCTGGGAGGTCTCGAGATCATATCTTGATGCTGGCGGAATATTTTTGGCTTGAAACCGCTTTTTTGACTTTGAAACAACCACTACAGAACTTGGAGGAAGGTTACATGATTGTTTCCTCTCACTCTTCAGGTGTGTCACGTTATCACCATTAGCCCCTGTACCAGACTTCTCCTTTTCCGTCTACTTAAGCCCCTCCGCATCTTGGTGGAACGACACTGGAACAGAAAATGATGGGTTTTAATGAATTTGAGAGGCACATTTTCATTTAAAACATCTGAACTTGTTTTGTCATGAATTGCGTGCAGACAAGACATGCATTAAAACCCAGTTGAGTATGGATGTGAGTGGTGCCCCTTTTGGCGCTATTTGGACAAAAATATTAAGGTGGTTTTACTGTTTACTGAAATACGATATATATATAACGATTTTCATCATTACTATGTATTCAATAATGTTACGTATAACATAATAAAATCAACCACCACCCAGGAAAACCCCGGGCTCAGGTTTATTGAACGGGACAGGCCCGCTCCCTCTCTTGGTTAGACAGGGGACGAGGAGGGGAACTCTATTTAAGCCCTGAGTATCAAGCTAAGGGCTGTGATCGTTCTCCCGACGCCTCCTGGTGTAGCCTGGCTATTGGTTTCTCTCAAACACATCTTTTTACTGTCAACTACACCTTGGGCAAGTACGTCAGATCCGCCTCGACGAAAGACTTTCCAGGCCCTACCGAAAGAGAGTACATCAGATACTTCTACACATAATGCTTAACACCCCTTTAACCAAGAACGTCAGATCCGTCACGACATGAAGGTTAGCAAAAACAAAACTTCCCGAAATTCACTCCCTGCTGAGTACGTCAGGTTCGTCTAGTAGAAAAAAGCCATTAAAAAAAAAAACTCCCTGAATTCGGTTCTACTAGTCTAAGCACTAGGAAAACTATAATTTCGTTTACGACCTTAATCAGGGGTGCCCACCGCCCCTAAGCGTCATGACGCAACCCCCTCCCCCTAAACTTAGAACCAGCACCCCCATAAGCATCCTCTTTCCAAAACAAATTGTAAAATATACTCGTATGCACCCCTGATTTTATCCAAAAATGAAAGAAGATTTATGAATGTATTGAAAACCATGCCTCATGCCAGCGTCAAAATCACGGACAATATGCGAGCACCGTCATTTATACATGTTCAGATAGAAAAACATACCATATTTAAATTAATTACTAGGTTCATCATTATTTACGTTTTAGAGATGTAATATATTATTGAATGTGGTCACGTTGAACAGTGTTTCATTCAACTTTACCAACCCCCCAGAATTTTAATGACGCAGTCTGCGTCATGACCCTCCTTCCCCTGTGGGCACCACTGCCTTAAGAAACTCGTAACAATGTATATTAGCTGAGACTTGGTGATAGCATGGTATAGTTGCCCCTTCCATTGAGCTGAATGCGGATTAATGCTAAGGACGCTTGAAGGTATCTGATTTATCTCTCAATGCGACGGATTCAAGAATCGGGAAGAGCCAACTAACCATATCCATCACTGTTGTCATTTACAAGTTTTCTACTCTTTACTTTATTGTTCAAGTATTGAATTTAACTAAGGTCTCTCAACTGTTGGACGACAAAGTCGGGAAACTTTAGTGAAAACAGCTGACTTGCAGTGATAAACGTTATAATCTCCAACTTTCCTACCAACAATCAGAACTTAAAACCTGATTATCCTGCCGGAGAAGTAATATATAGCTCTTCAAATAAATTTGTAAATGATAAAGTATACCTATTAGATTATTATTACACTAACTATTGGGGTGATTAATAGTAATATTATAGGTACTGCAATTCTGTTGCTTGGACAGTTTAAACCAAAAAGAGATTCCGAACGAGATTTAGAAAGGTGAAAGACGCCTGAAGGTTACTTAATCTACAAGGTTAATTAATCTTGTTTATTAACCTCAATATTGATTCTAGCGACTAAAAGTTTGTCATCTGATAGTGAAAACTTGTAATCGGCTACATGAAGAGGTATAATTCAAAAATAATGAAAATCTAGAAATCACTTTATACCTAATGGAAAATAACGGATTCCCATAAAAACGGAGTAAGATAGAACGTTCTCTATATGTCCACGAAAGTAAAGAGTTACACAGTTAAATCGATTTCGGAGGTTAGGTCATCATCAGTAACAAACATGAACTTCATTTAATTATCATAAAATCTGATTATTCTATAATTAATCTGACATACCTAGTTACGGACGTATGATTTACTGTAGTATTAAATTCTGAAGCAATTTCCTCTTTGTTTAAACCGGTTTCGGGGAGCCACACGTCTGAACACAGACCTCCGCTTCAGGGACAGGATGAAAACGTTTAGAGGTAAACCAGAAGCGCCCACCTTCCATTACGCACAGGGGTCTGAATCGATAGAGATACAATAGAACACAAACTAGGGAACGACCATTATCATATAACTACCGGCTTTACTGCCGTCTAGTCCGGGCCATTCAAGGTGGAGATCCTATTACCCGGTGATGCATTCGGACTCGAGAGCGCGGAGTGGCCTCTGAGGCTGCCCGCATTTCTGGGGTCGAGCCCGCAAGTACACGCAGAAGGGATTGAACGTCTGTCCAGAAGGAATTAGATGTGCGTGTACATGCTGAAGGAATTAGATGAACGTACGCGTTCAATAAGCATTGTATGTACCTACCTATTAATTCACATACAATGCAGTAAAAATTAGATGTACACATACATTCAGTACGATTTCAATAAATTTTCTAAATTTACTCCGGAATGAGCTATACTTGCACAATAAGTACGAAGTAGATGTAGGTACACATGCATCAAGAATAAGGTACGGAAAAAAACGTGTAAAATTAAAGGGAATTTAAATTCTTTTGTACAGCTAATTTCAGTATATAAATGCATTTGTGATCATTCCAATCCGTATAATATAAATAGAATTGCTATACGATATTTTTTGTCCAATTTTTATTCTGAAAACAACTTTTTGTGTCGGCTTTTCCCCATTTTATATTGTCTTACAAAGGATATTTACCTTTTTTTTTTTTTTTTTTTTCAATTTATATTCCAGGTTATATTAAGGGTGTTGACTCTCTCCGTAATATCCAAATTT